>JACJUY010002112.1:29393-73251 GCA_014220935.1 Platorchestia sp. MABIK
TCAGAGACGGGCACGTCCTTTCAGTAACTATCGTGGAAATCGAAACTACAGACTCTTACTGTAATTTGTGGATGATCAACACTGTACTAAGCTGTGAAAAAAACGTCAGGACCTGTGACAAAATTGTGATTTATAAATAGTCGCCCGTATCTCGCCCTCGGAGCACAATGCAAAGAAACTGAAATCCTGATTGATAATTGTCAGTTTGCTTGAACAATGCAAAAATACGGAAGGGAGCCGTGGAATAACTTTCCTAAGATATCATGACATTACTCGAATTCATTTTACAGGTCATAATTTCTAGAATGAAAGATTCTCCGAGTTGTCTTGTAGCTTTGTAAACACTACAAAATATTTATCAACCAATGGTATGTTTTTTTTGCGTTATATTTTAACATGCAATCTACGCACATTCTTTCGCAAGCATCAGCTCCGTTTATCCTGAAAATTGTAAAAAAAATGCGTGCTTGTCACTCTTATTATCATAAAATAATGTAATGTTCCTTCGTTATTAAACGTTGGAGTTTAAAGACGATTGCTGTGCATTTTGATAAACGGTGGTTTAAATATTACACAGATTGCACTCTTACATCAATATGCAATCAAAATTTGGGTCATAATTGAGGAACGTATGAAACTTTTCCTAAAAAAATCATTCTTCTCCGTAATGTGGAACCTTTCAGCCGAAGAAGTACTCAGAAAACTGTTTGGTTGAAAAGAAATATCAAAATTGGCTCAGTCTTATACCTTAACAAAGCAAGCGTCTAATTCTAAATTCTAATTTTAAGTGACTCCGACAAGTGTGTTTTGTAACTCCCTAACTCCCCACACGAAATGCTTGGAAAGCAGAACCTGCATGCTGCAATGCCGGAATTAATGTATTCTAATAAACGCAAAGCCACAGATGAATAATTGACAATACGTGACCGGCAACTGGTCTTTTGTCAATGATTCAAATTTGGAAGGGAATTTACACATACTTCTGTTCTCATTTAATTCGGGATTCAAATTAAAGTTTCACGTTGAAAAAAAATTGTATTTCTGAGATACTTGATACGAATGCAAGTATGATGATTCGAGTGAATTTACTCTATGCACATTGTCTGATCATTATTTTTCAGACATCAATATGGAATTCAAAAGACTTGGAAGAAGGCTGCTCCAAATTGTCCTCTCAAATTTCTGTGCGCCACCTTTTGTTATGCGAGTGCAACGCAAAATGTTTTTAAATCAAAAGACGTCCTACAGACTATTGCACGATCACGCAAGCGTGACTTCAGCTGTGTGTATTGCATGTTTTTCGAATGTGTTCTACTTGAGTATTATATACACCCACCGAAAACTTGAAGTGATGGTTGAATTCTATGTTTATCCTCGCATTAGGAAGGATTATTTGTTTACCGTTTGTGATAATTTATCAAAAAAATTATGCACAATCTATATCATTATTATATACCAATAAAAGTAAACCATTATTAGTATATTTTTAGAAAGATGCTTATACTGGAAGAACAACCTGTGGAAGAGATGAATAATCCGCCCTCCTAAAATAAATTCACCGATCAATTTTATCACCTCTTTTGTAAAGAGCTTCGTTGTTAGTTGCCAAAAAGGTAGTTCGAAAATGCACTGGATTGTCCAAACGGTTTCTGCAACATATTATACAAAAATTTCACTTATAGCCCTATAAACAAATTTTAATTATGTACTTCAATTTCACAAATTATGTGTTCTAATTAACTAATTCAAAGTAGAATATTAAAACCCATCAAATTTATCGAATGTCTTTAGGAATTATTGCAAGCTATAAAGTAGGCTTTGAAGGACCGGCAGAGAGCGTTCAAAATCTTACCGAATTATTAGCCTCTTTCGTGCGTACTCTTCCGTGGATAGACATCAAATGAAACAAGTACGTGGGATGCGAACCGACTTCAATTTGCCTCGACAAAAATGTGCTTACCCCACACGCGTGAGCATCGCTACATATTTCCTATCCTTACTCATTTCTCTTCCTCTTTTAGAAACTGATCGTAAAAATTAGGAAGTCTCTTTGATATTAGAAGTTATTTACTTTGATTTTAGTGGACAACACTGGCTTCATCGCATGTTGGATTGTATCAGAGCATCATGAAACTGAACATTGCATCAGAATGATTGCTTTACTAGCCCAAGTACTATAGTACACGTACACAATCCATTTTAGATTTGCTGGATAAGCAATAAGCACCAAAAAAAAAGTGCTTTCAAGTCATGCCCGTTTTAATTGTTTGAAACTCGAACTCTTAATTTCTTGTCGAATATGACTCCTCGATCTCGGTTTTTTGACGGGCATGAGGACGCAAGACTTGACTACACTTGGTATCGAACAACCTATGCTTTCTTAATTTTAATGGTTTGGAAAGTGATGCAAAATGTCATTTGAAAACAAATACATTATAAATTTCCATATTTCACGAAAAAAGAAGATTGCAATTATGTTCCATCTGAGCCTTCTCTTTAACTGAAAACTTGGCGTTGTGAAAAAAATTGTTCGAAATAAAGTTTCCTCAAAGCAGCTAATGCGAATCAACTTGATAACAATCGAACTTTACAGCTTTTCACAGGAGCTCAATTTTGAAGGATTTAGAACAATGGATAAGTATTTGTTTGGTTTGAATAATTACTTTTGTCTCCCAAAAATTATCTCTTCTTCTAATTGAAAGTGAGATCTGTGCTTTTGCAAAGCCATGTGCGTTTATGAATAGAGTATTGGGCTCGTGTTAGTATCGATCAGTCCTCACGAGCTCTCCGTGAATTTAGAGCATGTAGAGGTGAGCATTATTGAATTATTTCAGAGTCCCTTAGGACGTCGCTCAATTAGACTGCCGTAAGATGTTCGATTAGAAATATTCACTACACATCAATATTGATTAAGATCGGTGTAGAATGATACGATTACCATGTCTATCTTCTACTATTTTCCACCATTTTTGCACCAATCGTTAGAATTAAATTATTTTTTTTCTGTGATTATTACAGCATTGTCCCAAAAATAAAATGGTCAACTTTTTATATGAGTTTAGTTTATATGATAAGGTTTTTAAATGAGTTTATTATTCCTCAGGATTGTAGAAATGCTAATTTTTCAAATTCGTTTGATATTTTTCGAGTTATTAAAGATTTTTTCAAGACTCATATTAAAAAATCACTCAGTATATCTCGGGGTTTACTTTCTTCGCTATTCGCATTATCATATTTCTGTTTTTTCAAAATAGCCATCAGGTCGTGCATTTCCTCCCAATGTTATCTTTGCCGTCCTGATTTTTTTGTTTCACTCCAATTTTTCACAAATATCTATCATAACATACGACTAATCATGTTCAAGATATCCTCAGCGAAGAATCATTATTTCATAGACCACAGATTTATAGATCATGATTAGTCATTAATTGGTCAGATCAAAATTATTCTATGGTATGATTCATCATATGTTCAAGGCTTTAAGGTTTCGAGGTAACGTAATGTTTTCCATCACAATTTTCCAAATAATTACTGATGAATTGCAAGTCCATCTCGAGTAGAAATGTAAAACGACCTGAACTACATTATAAATTTACTGCTTGAAAGGAAAGAACATTAAAATTGCGGCGTGTGTAACACACCAACACCTAATGACGAAAAATTGCAACACTCGAGAAAGGACAACATCTGGTCAATGTAGTTTCCTTACCATGCCTGTAAAAAGGGTCAAAACTTAAGAACGAAGAAAATTCCCATATAATTTATCATCTTTACTGTAAGAATACGAATTCCTTCATCACAGTATTTTTATTTAAGATATCTGAACACGTCAGTGGTTTGCTTTAATCGCAACCTTATCAAAAATCTAAGAACGAAGAAAATTCCGATAAAATTTATTATCTTAATAAGAGCACGAACTCCTTCGGATTTTCTTCATTCTTAAGTTTTTGATGAGGTTGTGATTAAAGCAAACCACTGACGTGTTCAGATATATTAAATTAAAATAAGAAAAAGGGTCATAATCGCCATCTCGTGAGATATGTGTTCTTGTTTGAACAATCCAGCGTTTGCGCAATCTTCTGCGATTCTCCGTGTAATCATCTACCATGTATCGATTTAACGAAACTGCGCCAAGTTTGAGCCAGTCCAGCACGAGCCGGCGCCAGTTCAATGCCTACCCTCTACCCCGCACCCTTATCATTTCCACCCTACCTTAGCACTGTAACTTTCATTAAGGGTTACAACATCGCCTCGAAAAATAATTTTTTTTTGTCTTTTTCACTTTAACCATGTACAATTTTTTTCATTTTCTAGAGATTAAGTGCAGGGTTTATAGTTTCTCAGTCATTGATTGTGGTTGAGGGCCTTTACACCAATTAACTGTCAATAATTCTCGTAACGCGTCCCTAATGTCTTAGCACCTGGACCCTCCTCACAGGTGTTAGGAGAGTCAAGCGTCGAAGAAGGGATTAAAACCCTCGATAGAGAGAAATAAATCAGGAAAATTAGAGGGGAAAGATACACAGAAGGAGAGAAATAAAACATTGAGATAAATTGCATCGCTGGATTTTGTTATTTAACATGAAGATAACAACGATAAACCGAAAGATTTAATTAGTTTACATGAAGTAAACACATGAAATATCCGTACTAGGTAGCATTATTGTGAAGAAGCGCGCGAATATAGCATAATTAAATAATTAATTTGAGACCTCAATAAACAATCCATTGACAAAATATGTACATGGGTACCGTACGACACGGATTTATATATGATGTTTTACACTCTGTACTTTGAATCCCAAAGTATTATTTGGGTAGGAGTGAAGAACCGCTGACGCTGACAATTGATACCCGCCTGACTAGAGCACACTGTTCACTTCTAAGTCATAAAATTTATGGTATTCTAGCTCGAGAGGGCCCGCATTTTTGTTGCGTAATCTCCTGATTGACACCCACTCCCCTGTTGGTGACTGTATTGAACCATATTGTGCGCTTTTAATTTCACTTTAAAGTCATCTTGAAAAACAAGACCATGAGTTCCGCTCTGAAGTACTACCTTCCAAAGCATTTCTTTTGTTGTTGTGTAGTTCACCTCGCTGTTGGCGTAATACGACCACTTGTAACGGGCTCTCGTGTCCAGTTGCCGTTCATATTGGAAAATCTGCAGATACTTACGACGGCGAACAGCCAAACATCTCCCTAAATCGGAATGCTTAACGACGACATGTTTTGTTGGGCGTCGCATCCACGTTTCTTGTTTTTTCTTCCTTCCGTACTTTCTTTCTTTCTACCTCTGCGAACAAGGCCCCAATTTCATTAAACAATATCAAAATCAATAATCGCCCATATGACTAATTAATCAAATAAAAACACTGATCAGGATAAAAAACAACTAATCAGGATAAAACAGAAACACAATACCAACTGCCTTCCCTACCAGTGAAATTTCAACAATGTAAAATTTTCCGTCCAATTTTAGTTTCAAATCAACGTTTTACTTTAACAATTATTGCAAGATTATTTGACCTAACAGGTTTAACCGATAAATAATATTTTAAGGACGCATGAAAGATTAATCGCAGTTACCCTTACCAGACTTAAAGATTTTGAACTATTAATTCATTGTTTATTCACATTGGAAGTTGTAAATTTACCCTTTTTTACATGTTTCATACTGATTCATAAGCATTGAGCTGCTAGGAATTACAAGCGAATGAGCAAACTTAAAAAGACAATGAAGGTTTACAATTAAAGATTGACGCCTCCCATCGTAGATACATATTGCGCTACGGCGTCTTTTCCTAAATATTGGTGTACGGAATCCCAGTAACAAGCACCACCGAACTCTTTTCTATTACTTTTTCTTCGTTTATCTGTAAATAAAATTGTTACATACTGAAATATGCCTAGCACAGCTTACCTTCCACCCGCATTCATTTAGCGCTGAAAAAACAAACTTCACAGCGATAGATAACATTATGATCGGCGTTGCGCCGTGTGTCTTCTGCGCTTCCTAATTCCAAACGCCCCTCAGCTGAAAATCCTACCTAATATTGCAAACCAGTCCCTCGTTTTAGATCTTTCTAACAAAACGGAGACCTATTCCCGCGCTCTAACCATCCCTAGAGAAGCCGCAGCATTCTTCCGCGTAAACATATCAATTTTACATGTACTGTATATCTATTACCCTCATCCCTTAGTGTCGTGCAACCCTCAATTCAGAATGGAATTTACAGTATATCATCCATATTTTAAATTTCAATTATGCCCACAAAGTCTGTTCTCAAGGAAGCATCCCCACGCTTCACCCCCCTCAACAATCATAACACAAGCCTCCCCAAGCCTCGGGGTAACTCTCATTCCTTCTTCCCTAAGTCGAAAAATACCCGAGTACTTCCTAGGCGTCGCTGTTTTTTACGGGCTTTTATTCTATTACTTCACACAATGGGATAATTAAATTTCTAATATATATTACGCTTATGTTGTCGTTTCGTAACACCAGACGTTTTGCGGCCTATATAGGCGGCCAAGCAAAGCTGTGTGATGGAGGTTGGCTTATCGCAAGGAAATTGGTTGTTTCTTTCGTACTATCAAAATGGCTTACACTATTGAAAATTAATGCTGTGTGACTCATCATAAAAAATCAGAAGACCCATCCCGCATTGATTGTATTTGACTTATTCAATTAAAGTATGATTAGCATCCTCGCATTCACATTACCAACGCCCGAGCGGACCCGTATGATAAGACCTCATTTTTACTGTCATGTCTAATCTATAGCTTCTCTCGCAGAAGTATTGTGATACACAATTGCCAGCGTTCATCAGTTTCAATATTGAACTAAGTGTTCTTTCATTTATTAATTCATTCCCATTGTTAGTTAGGATAAGTGAGAGCGAGGAATGGAAAAGAAGAGACGAAATGCGTGAATGACACTGACGATGCTGAACAAGCACAGTGAACTGATTACTTTGAAGGGACGCCTGTATTGATGTACTCGTCACGCTCACCTAAAATAATCCCTTGGTCACGATGACCGAAATGAATCATTCGACCACGATATTCATTAAATAAATTAATATAACATGAATATGTAATTCACCGCATTGTTGGCTGGGGGCAATAGATACCAAATATATTCTTGAGAGAACGTAATTCGGGTCGAGCTGAATATGAACCCTAACATTAAATGCAGCAATTAACAGTACAACCGAGAGAACCAATCAAAATAGCGCATCAAAGATATGTCTACTACATCGAAAAAATAATCCTATGAGTCAAAGACAATTAAACCCTAAAAAAAGAGGCATGAATGATACCAACATGTGAATTCAGGCGAATAGTGGTACTTCACTCGCTCGTACGCTTCCGGATGACGATTGGAATGCAAACTTCCAATCTCGTTAATGAGTAATTGGATTTTCTAAATAACACCGTATTTTACACCAAGAGGTTTTCGTTAGAATAGTTTCTCGCCGTGCACGAAAGGTAGATGACGTGATAGCGACCCCTCGTGTCTCGCAGCTTGATCAAGAATGTCCCGCCTCTGCCTTCTGAGGGAAGCGCGTTCTTTGTCCCAAGCTTGTAACGATACGGTTCCGATCAAGCCTCTTTAGCAAGCCTCATCGTTTAATGAGTACACAATTAATTTCTATTCTTAATCGAAACATTGAAAACCATAGAAATGATTAGCTGATAATATCGGAAATAATTTCCCTAAGAAATAGAATCAAAGAATGGCTAAAGAAGAATATTAAAAATAGGACTCCCTCTTGCCGTCAAAATCTCACATTTTCTATGAGTGGCGAGTCTTCGTTAAAAGTTGTTTGATCAGTCGTTGGAATTTGTTGTCTGTACATATAGGCCTCGCAGCAAGGAGAAATGTCGGCCGTTCGGTTACAGTCAGTTGGAGCAGCTTACACTGTTTCATTCGAAATGATCCTTTCTTACGGAAATGTATCTAGAGACACATGAAATGATTTATAACATTTATTTCACACGGGTCATGGGCATTTTTCAAGGCATTTTGAAACACATTCCTCCTCTTCTAGCGTTGATTTTAATCTAATATATAAGTGGTCGTGAGAGAATTACGACAAAAATTCAGCATTGAAACACAGCAACGTCTGACACAACATTGACCACATGAACGTTCAGGTGATTTTTCTTTTAAATAAATACATAAATATTTTAAATAAATATTTAATTTTCGCCTTACTGTGAAAACTTTGTCTCAGCCTTGTAAAATAGTTTCTAGTAATCAACAGGAGAGCCAGTACATCAAGTTTTGTTTACCTGACAAACCCAGTTGTGATTGAAATATATATTGAATTCTTTATATTTGTGCATTTTCATTTGCTCCTACTTACGAAAACTAGGTTAGAAAGCACATGGCAGGTGGCTACCACTCTTCGTCATTCACAGTGCAGACCCAGACTTAACACCAGTAAAAAAAGAGGAACTCAAGCTAACTTGCTCTGCAATTAATATGGTCGAACGAAGGCAGGAGCAGTGTTTGTTGTACAGCGCAGGCGCTAGAACAACAAACTTATGTAGCGACATGAGAGCTCAGTTCGTTTATGGTGCATATCGTGTATGGGTAATTGGTTGAGGGGGCCTCTATAGCAAGCTACCGAAGCAAGAACGTTCTGCACACCGTGTAAGTCAAGGCTCTGCGAGAAAAGCGTCACGCAAAAAGAGAAGTCAGAGATGTAGGAGCCACGATGTTCTTTTATCAATAGCAAAAAATGTAATTTCCGAGCTGATGCTTACATAACCTAATTTAACAGTGCGTTCTCCAAAATGACCAGATTACAGCGTCACATAAATGGTTTCTTGAACTTAGGCAGTGCAGTAATAGAAGAGCAGCAATACGTGAAGATGTGGTTACTACGCAGATACAGCAAATGTTGCATCAGATAAGCTGGGTTTCTCGCTCATTTTACCACGACTTAACGTTATTGAAGTTCAAGTTAGCGCAGGTCAAGAAGTTGAGTATTTTTAAAATATTGGACACAGTTGAGTATAATTCTGTATAATTCTACATTACAAGTAACACTGAAACTCTAACAATGAAATTTCATTTTCAATTAATGCTTAATTTTTCATTTTTGATCAGCACTTATGATTTAAATTTTTTAACTGTATTATAATCTTTGACGTGATAACCTATACATGTAACATTTCCATTATTGATTGGGCCCCACTGTGGTAGTGTTAGTTTTCGTACGTTTTAATAAGGAGTGATTCCCAGTCGAAAAATAGTGCAAATTAGACGTAAAGCTTCGCAAAATGATTTGTAAATCATTGTGCAAGTTAAAAAGTTTGCAAACATACTACAAAGCAACCTCTCCACTGAACGCGCTCCTTTATATTTTGTTTTTCAATACGGCCATAATTCGTTCAATGATGCAAGTAGATACGACAATTGGTTATTCTGCAAAATCACATCGGGCATAAATGTACTATTTGTGGAAAGAGATGGAGAAATGCCGGTGTGCAAATCGCCCAGCGTCCGACCACGATGTAGGTTGACGACCTTGTAGCACTTCGGCTGCATTAGCAGCGCCAGCAGCACTGAGCATGCGAGGACACGTCAGATCTCTGCATCTAAACTGCTGGTGCCTTTATGCTGTACAGTGAGCACGATATTACAAAGAATTAGCAGCAGTGGCATCAACTGATAAATTCTGAAACCTGTATCATTAGAAGGTTTATCTTGAAAAGTTCAGAACTGAAATTTAATGGACTCCACTAGAAAATCATCCTGACAATGCGAAATTGCTGAAACTTATAAAGCATGGACTCACCCGGAGGATGATGATCCTGCGGGCTGTTGGTGTAAAGGGATCTCTGTGCCCTATGAATCATTCCGTAAGCTTGCAACTCATTACGTCGAGTTGGTCTGATTGAACAACGTCGTTAGGTTACGCTCGAATGAAATAAAATTTCAAGATATTTGTACCTCGTTGCAGAGCATCTTTTGTTTTTACAGGCTCCTGTAAAGACAAAATCTACTTCAATTTCGCACGATCTTTATTTTTCTTCCGATGTTTTAACTTTGCATGACATTAAATTGTTTCACATGAAATGTATTAAGAGTAGTTTTCTTCTTCAACTATAGTAAGCCTGGTTATTTGTATGCATATGATTAATCCTGAGTATTTTTTATTCCTTATAATTTTTTTAATCGCTAGTCCTAATTTCATGGATTTGTTGACAACCGTACAATTTCGAGTCATTTTCTTGCTATGACTTCAGACAAATCGAGTCATTTCCAGTTGCCTAAGTCTTACGAAACATCAAGCGAGCTTTTGATAACAATGTTGTTTGTGCCAGAACTGTTCAGAGATGGTTGCAAAGATTTCGCACAGGAGTCCCACACCTACGATGTCCAGGAACCACATGCCTCTAGAGCTACTGTCGACAAGCAGCAAAGTCGGAATGATATAAGTTTACCCCGTCCTCTCTGTACAACTGAAATCTCTGATACTGATTGTCACTAGTTCAAGCATTGCGAACTTTTTATTCGCGATAAAACATTCTTAAATACAGAAAGTGTAGCAGAAGCACTTAGACAGTATTTGCGTGAAAAAAATGGTGAGTCCCTTGCAGATGGAATATGTGCTTCAGAAAAACGTTGGGCGAAGGTCATAGAGAAAGAAAAATAATATTTGGATGAAAATGAATGCTCTACGGTAATTATTTTCTTTCGTTTTCAAATGCGACATTTCACGTGAGACAGCCTGATATATGCGCTGTATCTCACAAACATTACGAAAATGCTTGGACGCTCACTTATTTTTAATTTGCGTTTATCTTTGTTCTTGTTTTAAATTTACTCTTATACCAATTCTTTGATTACTCTAATTCTTGAATTTTGATGATTTTTTCTTGAATAATGTTTTATCCTTAATAATTTGTTTTTAATTTCCCATCTCGGCTTAAGGACTGATAAACTCTTGATGCTACACTACACGTCTTGAAAACTCGTTTAATGTAATCTTTCGGTTCAGCTTTTTCCTTTCACTCTCTTAGAGATTTAAATCCTTTTTCGTGACCAATCTCTCTTTATCCTCAATAGAGACCCAAAAGTCCCGTGACATTTAATTCAACATTTGACTCATGAGTCAAAAACTGAAAGCGGACGTCTTTTTCTTAAAATGTGTCTATTTACCTTAATAACGAGTCTCTTAATGCAAACAGCAAAAATTAGTGCATACACATGAATGCAAATTATTAATAGTTACAACTTGAACCTGATACGCGAAAAATTATTCTCATCTTATTTGGGCATAATGTTGTACAGTTTTACCGCTTCTTCGTAGCTGGAATCTCTCTAACACTCCCAGCGCGTGAATTGTTCTATTTTGTTCATTCGCCCCTGCGTTGTGCCCAATCAGGACCGAGCGGTAGAATAAAGCTCATCCCTACTGGACAGACTTCAGCAAGTGACTGTGGTTTCGAGCTGATGTGCTAGTGCCTACCTCAGTGCGGTAAATCTGAAGGTGTTGCATAAAATGACATGGTCATGCTATGCAGTAGTATAGGTGATGGACTTAGGTAATGTGATGTAATGAGACAGTGGGTAACTACTCCGAGAGCAGCAACAACTGAGGTACTTTACAGAGTAATTATAACTATTGTTGCAGAGCTTGAAGAACAAGACAAAACACCAAAATCGATTGCACAGTACTCTTGTTGTCATGTGTTTTGTCGGCTGTTGTGCTGCAGTTAACGCTGTCTTGAGCGAGGGAAAAAGTGGACGAGAAACCGAGGGTCACAATTTGATCTCGCAACACATTTAACAGTCTATCCAACGCTGATTTAATACTAAAAATTGTATTTTAAAAATTGAAGGGTAACATCCAAATTACCTTCTACAAAATGCAGAATGAATTTCAGAATGACGAAATCACTGTTTCGTCTGTTGTGAATTTATTCTTCTGTTGTAAACCCTCATGTGGATGAGATTATAGCAATGAGAATCTACAAATCATACATGACATTTAATTTTTTTCAAGTCTCTAAAAATACTTTAATAAAATAACGAATTTGCTATTACCATCATCATTTGAATGTAGGATATAAGTATTGGGTTTGGAAGAAGTTCGTTCGTTTTTCGAATGTCTTCTTTCCGACCTTTTAAAGATCGTTTTTATACTTTTATTCTTTAAATCCTGTATTCGGGATAGCGAACATGCTTACGTTAATGTGTAATAAGCCTCCGAGTAGAGAGGTTCTAACTTTTTGGGTGACATTCAAACCCTTGAAGGTGTAATCTTTTTTGAACTTCTTTCTTCGAATATAATCTTCAATTCAGAGGTTTACTGTGAGCAACTGGAAAAGTTTGGAGCTGCCCTTCGTCAGAAACAGCCGAAACTCCTTGGTCGCTCATGGCGTTGCTTTTCCCCATGACAACGCAAGGCCACACACTGCTTTGACTACTAGAGAGAAGTTGCTGTACCTTGAATGGGAGATTTTGCCTCACCCTCCACATACCTCAGATTTGGCTCCCTCTGATTACCATAGGTTTCGGTCACTGCAAATTTCATTGAATTGGAAAAGGTTTGATTCTGGTAAAGAAGTGAAAAGTCTCTTTGAAATATTCTTCACTAATAAAGAGCCTAATTTCTTCGAACAGAGGCTTAAGAATTTATCTATAACAGATGGCGAATAATTATAGAAAAAATGGTTATAATTCTGTTGACTAAATACATTCTTCTAATTTTTTTCGGTTTTCATTTCAGCTTAAAAAATGAACGAACTTTTTGGCCAACCTAATATTAATAATTTCGACATATCGCAGAGCGATATTTTAATTCATATCTTTGTAGCATTACTTTATCAGATCATACATTCAGATATAAATAATTAACTGCGTCAAGCGTTCAGCTTCATCTTTCGCAAAACGAACAGATTATTAGGACACGCAGGAAAATATTGTAAAGTAAGATGCTTACACACGCTATAGTATGAAAAAAGCACGAAGGATAACTTCGCGATCTCGAAATACATTCAAAGCACTCGACTTAAATAAGTAGATCGCTGGACGCCCTCCACGGGAATTGAAAAGCCAAAAGTGATGTGGGAGATGCAAGTGGTAATGTACATAGTGTCGACATTATGAGTGTTGAAATCAAAATATCTCTGCAATTAAAGAATCTCATAGTACGCGTTCATTTTTAATTGCGATTTTACTTTAAATAACTGTTCAATGGTGAAAGTAAATGTGTAAGATCATGCAGATATGCTCCAAAAACTGTTCAGTTAACTGATGATGGATGACGAGAATCACTATAGGCAAGAACAACTTTCAATGTTGAAACCCTGTTTTGAAAACACGCCCTAACGGACGCACCAAACGATGAAGGAGCTTCTTGCATTTAATCGGAAATTAATTGGCTCCGCGCTCTTACTCAACTGACTGTCATATGTGAGCACTGTGAACAAACGTGAAGTAAAAGTTTAATTTTGAATGAGAACAGTAATATGAAAATGTGCCTATATTTCGTACAGTCTGTTTAAATTAATAACGAGATAAGAGGAACGAAAGAAAAGCTAATAATCCTTGAAGAATGCATCTGCATGGAGTCCGTCACTGTGGGAGAGGGATGTGTGTAGAACGAGGCGTAGGAGCAGCGCTGGTGACAGATCGATTGTAATACGAGCTTATCAGAAGATTCTCGAACAGCAAAAAACATCGTCGCAGCGCAGGTCGGACACGCGTTATCGCTCGAGGGAAGCGAGCTCGCGACGACCGCCTTTATATGTGCTCATCTATTTCACGCCTATCGATGTCCTAACTTTACATTGAAATTAATTTGTTTTTGTATGGATCGCAGTTCTTTCGGATATGGAAATTATTCTGGTCTAATACGACTTCACATCATTGCATTAGCGAGACGTACTTTTGTAGACATATTATTATCCAATGATGGCAATCATGACACTCCTCTCAAGGACAATTAAATGAGCATTTTTTTACAAATACATGAGCAATACGCAGCGCGACGACTTCCTCAGCAATGAAGTCTTAAAGATAGCTGGTCATTCTAGCGATGGTCCTCACTTTCAATCTTTGGAATGTAATTCTAGGACCAAACCTAATAGAAATTTCAAGGGAAATGCATGGCATACTTGTTATATCTCAGGATGTGCCGTGGAAAGGGACCACCGCCGGATGTCTTTGTCTCGCTGGGTTTCGCATGTCTCGGAGCCGGAAGAGTCATAAACGGCCGGAACTCTGACCGACCGAAGTCCTTTATGGCGCCTTGCCTTTGCGACCTTTTACAAGCACCGGAAGGTCTTTGTTTGACTTCCGGGCACTGCTAGTTTTAAGGAAGGTCTGTCAGTGATGGAATCAGTACAAGATTAGGAACGTTGCTGTGCGTTTATTTATCCTGCTCCTTAGTCTACGGCTAAGGGAACAGAAGTCAAAGCTTCTGCTACAATACCTCTAGAAGTGCCGAAAGAAACGACACTACAATACTTTACCAAATTGATATTTCCTACTTTCTTTGCAAGTTTCTGCTAACAGCAAACCAGGGTAACAAATTATTATATTATGAATTTGTGAAGACATTGGGTCTTTTCACAGTTCTTATCATGCATCGTCGTTTTTCCCGAAATCAAAAGGTTGTTTGAAAATATAATTATCAGAAATACGCCCCTATTTTTTGCCTTTCTAGAGAGTTTCGTAATAAAGTATTAAGTTGGAAGAGAATGAAATCTACAAGAATGCTCCTATCTCTGCAAGCACATAACTAGAATCTATTCATATTTCACGACCGTGTATGTAATTCCAGCAATCCTCATACATGCGATCAACATCTTGCGGCTCAGCAGATATTACTCTTGCTAGACCAACTTTTATACCAACGTAACTGTGGTTTCGGTCATTTACTGAGTAGCGCACTGCATACACTCATTCAACAGTCGGGCACGAACGACAATTTACAGAAATACCGCAGCAAGTGGGTTCAAATGAAAAGAAAATACCTACTCTGAACCACATGTAATGTACCTATTGCCTTAACTGTTGATGCTCTTGATCATTATTAACCAATTTGTACAATAAATTCTACATTCAGGGTGGGAGTGTCATAGGGAGTTCCCACGAGTTTTCAGGTCTTTCACTGAAATTCTGCTCCCAGCCAGAAAAAAAGCTTAAGGACCAGTTGCTACACGTTAAATTCATGTTTCGTCGTTCTCTACGTCTCTCCCCTAGTCCTCATCTTCAAGATTCAATATTTTTACATTGTTAAGAACATTGCTTCATTCTCTCCTTGTTGATATAATTTAGAAATTGAAAATAGTTTCGAAGATCATTAAAAGAATACAAACTACCCAATACCCAATCTATTAAAAGAATACAAATTATGGTTTACCCAAGCAGTTGATAAAATACATTAGGAAAAATATATTTAGATCCGCTCAATATCCCAGGTTGCCTTAAACCATACAGCCAAGCAGAGCAGTACTGCACAATTAAGGTATGCTGCAATGCCACGGACACTTCAACTGCTGCACTGTGTCTTAAAGTGGCAATAACTTCTTCCTCATGCACTATGGTGTGTCTTCCATGCTGCTGTTTATTACGACTAGAGTACGAGTCTTGATATATATTGGTGTAAGAAATTGTCTCCCATCTAAGTTTGTACTGCTGTTTTTACTTCAACAGTCGGTATATTAAGTATTTACAGTATCTTATCTACCTCCGGCTCTCACCGAGACATAATCGTATTCTCAATGCTAAGATAAGTGGATTCGTAGTGCATTTAAATTCAGTAATTCTTCATTTTGGATTCCAAGTCTAATAGTGAGTTTGTAGTTTCTTCGTTTAGTTATGAAACCTGGTTATTCAAATTGTCTAATTTCCCCAGTGTGACATATTGGAATATGAATTTGCTTAACACCTCCTGTTGCTTAATTGTTTTTTCGCTTTACGTGTTCTAATTTGCTCAACAGCCGCGGTATTTTCACTAGACCGCAGGCTCTCCGGTAGTGATTGTCAATAGACAAGACGAGTAGAAGAGGAAAGAGGGAGTGAGAACGCTCCCACTCAGTGAGCTTTTTCTCCTCTCACCCACTCCCTCTTTAGGTTGAGGAACCGAAACTATCATCTGTTCAACCTAATTTTAATGATGGAGTGACAATAAAGAAGCTTCCTTTTTAAGATGTTTATTTCATTTGACTCGTTTGATAATTAACGTAACCATTCATTGCTATTTGCTATTTTGTAGGCAGAAATGATAGAGTAAATTGACATAGAGATTAACCGAAAATAAGCTTTACATAATTGATAGTAACAGAGTTGTAAAAGAAAATTAATGGTCTAGTGAAATGTTTTTAATCGAGTCATGGAAACACCAGCTTGAAAGATGAGAAGCGGTTAGAAAAATAAAGTTTGCCCCAAGTTATGCGATATGAAGATTGTTTCTTAAAATTAGCTCAATGAACTGATTTGAGTATAGTTACTTGTGGGCCTGAATTAACACAGTCGCACGCTCGACTGATCAATTAATGGGTTCACTCAAAAAATGATGCATCAAATAAGCCAAAAGGGAATAGTGCATTCTAGAATAGACTGTGGATCAATTTCATCCCATAGTAAATTACGTTATCATTTTGAAGCACTTTAGTAGAAAATATTTCATTTTATCACCTCGTGTCATTAATACTTTGATAAAACAAGAGTTTCGATTTTCATTTTGAAAGCTCTGCATGATCTTCTTTTACGGATTTCAGCAGGGATCGAATTGTAAGATTTCCTTCCTGAATAATGGAAACTAGGTTTAGATCATGGTTGCGAATAGTGTGGAAGCATGAATTTATTTCTAGATCTGGTTTAGCGATTATGATGACAAGGTTGGGCAAAAAATGATCATGATCTCTGTCGCACTCATTCTATGTATGAAATTACATATGAAACGATTAAATATATCAAAAAACTCAAGCATTTTTAGATATTTGAATGCATCAATCAAAGGAGCATATTTTCCAAATTTTTTACGTTCTATTGTTTTTTTTTCGTCCTTAAAGTGCACATTGGTCGGAATTCTATTTATTGCTATGCCAAAGAAATTCGCGGAGTTGATTTTTTCAATCTTTTCATCACAAATGTCAGGCATGCAGGAGACGCATTCCGCTCATGAAGGAATATAATGTACTTTGTTTAATCGATATTAAGGAATTCCCCATATTTTTACACATTATATTTATATATCACTTTACATTTGTTCACGTTATATTTATAATTCCCTTTATATTTATTATTCACTTATTCACTTCATATTACTATTTGCAATTATTACGAGATTTACATTAAAAAGAGTAAACGTGCTGACGTTTCTAAAATGAATTTGAAAATTTACGTAGATTTACACATCGTTTATAAAAATTAAAAATAGGAAAGTTCTAGGACAGGCCCTTGGGGAACTCCAGTCTAATTTCTAGTAGTTCTCACTCTACAGCATCAATGGGGAAGTTTTCCGTCCGATTTTTCAAGGATGATTTGAACTGATCATGCGCTACTTCTCTGATGTCATAACGATGCAGTTTCGAGAGAATATGTTATTGTCTTCACAATTAAATGGTAATAAAAAGCAAGGCGAAAATTGCTACACGTAAAGTCATCTATATTAAAAATGACCAAATAAAGCAGAACGTTCAGAAACGTTCTGTTTTATTTTATCATTTTTAATAAAGATGACTTTACGTAAAGCGATTTTCGCCCTGCTTTTTATTCTCAAGCTTAGAAGCATCAATGCTGAAGTTATTTCAATTAAATGCTTTCCAAAGGTCTTGAAACAAAGGGAAATTAATCGTTCTTTCATTATGACCTGAACATCGATATTATAAATAATTTTAGACAGCCTGTAATGTTGATTTTTTTAAGCGAACCCGTTCGTTCGTCAGAGAGAAATTATTAATATTCAAAATGAGAGCACACTTTTTAGATAATTTTCACCAATGTTTAGCCAAAAACTAGTAGTGCAAAAACATGTCTATAACTTCGAACGCAGGTTTAATTATCATTTCTAAAAATGTGTATTCCTCGAGAAATTTTAGAAGAGTTCGGAGAAATACCTTGGCAAAGTTATAGGAATGAGCGGCGCTTTTTTATTAGCTGTGCCTTTCAGTAAATTTGGCAGAGAATACATTTATCCAACGTAGTCCGAGTGGTCTGTCAGATCATTAATAATTACGTTTGTAATCTTTTCATCTGTGTTTACAAAGGAGTCGGGGAAAACAATTGCGATATCTAATTTCTCGTGATATTTTACATTTTCTTAGACAATGGAGTGAAATGTTTTCGTACTACCATATTTTATTTGTTGAGTGAAATTGAGCAGGCGCACTATTTTCTTAATATCGGTATTCTAATTTTGTGAATATGTCCATAAAATAACTGTTGTTCGAGCAACGGTAAACGAATATCTTTAGTGAGAGGTATGCGGTGGGATGAACCCGAAACAAACCGCGCCAAAACATGCAGTCTGAATGTTAAATCTCCGTAACCTCTTGTTTATGCCACAAATAATAAATACTGTTTTGATTTCTAAAAAATTCCACCCATACTTGCAAAAAATAGATTACAACTTTACAACGATTAAAACTATTTCAGATTTTGTAAATGTCGCAACATTTATTTAATATTGAATATTTTATCAACATAAAATTGCTTAGTCCCTACATTTTAGTGGTACATAATAGTGAATTCTATGAGTAGATTTAGGGAGAAATTGGCATTAGAAAAGGCTGGATAAAGGAGTTTCAAGCTGCTGGATACATTCACATTTGCACAGCACGTATATATCTTCTAACATTATACTTAACTCACTGAAGCTCTTTCACGACACTGCGTGCTACCATTCTCCATGCATGACTGACCATAAATTTTGGGCTAAGACCCTAAAGCTCCGGCGTAAAGAACATTTGTTAAACTAATATTTGCTATTGAAGAGCATAAAAGACTCCTTTGGTCCTGTTCACGTAGCTACCATAAATCTGGAGCACCATAGATCATGTGATCTAACCTACATTAGCGCCAACGCAAATTCGACTAAAGCTGGAGCAAAATTAGAATTGAGTTGTGGAAGTGCTACACTGCATTGTTTGCAGCACCACGTACGTGCATAAACTGACTGCAGTTAATTTGATCAAAACATAAAGACAAGGCCCCGTAATTGAAGAGACGCTCACATGGTGCAGAAGTGCGTGTTGGGTCAACGGAAGGCACGAGTTATCATCATGCCAAAATTATCCGCACGCAAGAAAGGCGTTTCTTTTGCCAGGTATTGCCTCCTTCGGGCAATGCCAATTGCTAACGTTAATTTTGCTTCATTCTGAGAAGCAAGGCCTTTAAACATCTTACTGGCAGTCATTGATAAGCCATGTAATCTGGTCAGGAAAAAGTGAGACCAATTTTCCGTCAAATTCTCCCTGGTGATGAACATTTCTTGCTTTGAGATAGAACTCAAAATTAATAGAGGCTAACAAACATCAAAACGCCATTGTCCTTTACCCTCACAGCATTCCTCTCGAAGCTATGTCGGAGTAACTTGTTACCCCTTCCGTGCTGCAGATGAGCTATTGGGGAGCGGCCTTTTAATTCAAGGATGTCGTGAGGGGACGAGCGAGGCTTGGGACAACGCGCCATTAATGGAAGCAAAGCCCAGAGCGAGAGCGAGAGCCGCCGGAGCTGACGCGATGAATAAGGCGAAGGGCAAAGGTTAATGATAATCCCATGGATAACAAAAGGCTTAATGCGTTCCGATAGGAGGCTTTCGCTCGCTTTCCAAATCTGATGTTGGGTCCATTCTCCTTTAACGAGCCAGAGATAACTTTCTTGAGCAGTAGAAATTAACTCTCGAGCAAGGTGCTCCTACATCCCAGTAACCGTAATATTTGAATTGATTAAGTTATTCATATCGTATCTTGCATGAAATTTCTTACACGAGCAATACACAGAATATTTATCTATTTAATTTAATAAAATCGAAACTTGAAAACTATTCTACGGTGCTTAAAAATTCACCATTAATTAAACATAATAACATTTTCTGTCATGAGTCATCTCAAATGTTTTTGATGCTCACTTCACGCTTGAGTTTCTTGTGTTTGAGTGAAAACTCCGTTTACCTAAACACACTCCGTGTATAAATGTCATGCAATCGTGTAATCCCAATTTGGGTTGAAACATTTCAGGGATTGTAGTTTTATCCAGTCATCTGCAAATGATGAGAACCATGCTAATGGCCAATGATATTAGCCACCAGTGTTTGTTTGAAGCGAGAGTGGCTTCGTGTAAAACTCTCAAAGTTATGGGAAAGCTGCATCTGAACGGCTTAATTTCAAAACAGAGAAGCAGTTTTCTCAATGAATGGTATTAATTGGAATGAAACTTTAATCTTACTACGCCATTTATTCGCAGCTTGAATTCCCGCTAATTCGATTGTAATGGGAGCAAGTTTGGCCCGAAGTCTGGTGGGAACAGGAGGGAAAACAGCGTGTATGGGCGAGAGGGTGTGTGTGGGCATCGTATCGACCAGGGCACCGAAGCCACGCGACCCGAGGCTGCTCTGACCGCCATGGTTGCATGCGTTCTCTCGGTGCGCTGCTGTGCTTGGGGTCAGCGCACAGCTACATGTTGCTCTGAAACGGTTTCTATCGAAACTAAGCGTTGCCGAGCGTTGTCAGTTTGGGGAAAGTTGCACTTTCCCCAGTGTAGTAATTACGACTGTGGAGTATCAGGAGAACGATATTTTTAGCATAGTAGTTAGGACAGCGGTAGAATTGTTTAATCAAAATTTTCTTGTTCTGGTTTTGAGGGTTACTGGAGCTTCGAAGACTGGTCCATGTAGCTTTCCGTCAGAAGGGGGACTTCCTCCTTGCTCTGGACCCTGCCTGGAGTACGGAATGGGGATGCTTTAGTGGAGTTTTTTCTGAATGTAGTTTACAGTCAAATTTTTCAGTGATTGCAGAATTTATATCGCTCATAAAATTTACACATTTTACAACACAAGAGATTTAGGCACACAATTTTATTTTGATTGACCCGTGTTATAATATTTACGTATACAGCATGCCCTATAACTAGCCTCACATGAGTGTTGCAAGTTACGGGAACGTCCAGCCTGGGCGGCACAGCCTGGAGCTTCAGCTGCCAATGTCAGCAGGATAAAATTAAATACCCTTAATAAGGTTTATTTATATAGAACTCCTGTGGGTAATTCTTTGAGGGAGTAAAGGTGAGTTTAAGTCATGAGGGGTTTAGTGGCAATATACCTTGTACATTAATTAGTATAAAGATCCCAGAACTCGGGTGTACGCAGTACATCACCACTGTACCTCAATGAAGCACATTCAATGGTGCGGGAGGTATAAGATGACGGTGAACGCTGGTGTTCGCATGCCCACAGTTAGATGTGTCCAACATATGCTATCAATATGGTAACAAAGGTTAGCTCTACATAGTATGAATTTTATCAGTCTGTTATATATCTGAGAACAGCTTTAATTATTTGGGCTTGCACTGGACTTGGGAAGGGGCCTCTCCCAAGCCAATTTGTCAGAGAAATGGGAACGTTCGACGAGATTAATGTGGTATTTACATTGTTGTGATGGACTGCGTGACTAGGACAATGCAAAAGAAAGTGGTTTATGCTCTCACAGCACCACATTCACAGTTGGGGCGATCTGATAAATCGAACCGAGCCAAGTGGAATTTGACACCAGCATGTCCCACTCGTAGCCTTGCCAAGGTAACGTCAGCTATGCGAGATTTATTTAAGGCCCAAGGCCAGTTCTCAATATTATCTCTTACTTGGGTCAAGAACCGACCTTTCCCAGATGCCCTGACTGTAGTCAGCCAGGAGAGGTTCCAGTGCCTGTGAAGGACATCACGCACGAGACTTACAGTTTCCTCCTTCGATGGAGGGGTGATGGCGCGATATGGGAGCAAATGAGCTTCCTTAGCAGAAAGGTCCCCGCTTCGTGGCCTGCTATTTCTTTATGGCCAGGGATGAACTGAAATTCAATGGCATGAGAAATGGAGAGCAAACTTAATTTTTCTTGAAAGCTAAAAACCAGACGAATGTAATGTTTTGTTTTTTTCTCGAGTTAGGTACAACGAATTTGAAGAATCTGAAAAAATCACTATTTTTTCGCGGTCGAATAGGTTATTCTGAACCCATGTTAGTGCCTCGTTGATAGCAAAGAGTTCTGTTTCCAGACCTTGGACCTGTGGTCTCAGTTTCCAATTTAATGATATTTTTTTACAGGGACCACAACAGCTACTGATGCAGAGGTGTTTGGCTCAGTTACACGAGAGCCATCAGTAAATATTGGTAAAAACTGTGCAAGCTTTATTTTTTGCAGGTCTTGAAAGACCTGAACAGATGCAGAGGACAAAGATGATACAGGAGTTGGTGAATACTCAGTGAAAATGCAATCATCAGTGTCATTCCACGGTGGAAGAGGGCAGGCACATGCAGTGGCGAAGCAGAATGACGGGAGATTGGGAGATGAAGTCTGTCAAAAATTGTCTGAGCATAAGTAGCAGAAGAGTGCAAGTTTGAGGATGCACGATTGGTTAACAGATTGAGAGATTACATGGTCTACAACAATTTAGCGTCGATAGGTAGCTGCATGATTCTGCAATAATGTGAGCAGGTAATTTGCTCTCGGTGTAGCTGAAGTGGGGGCACATTTGCTTCTACTCCCAAAGAAGATATAGGGGTGGTTTTCCTGCAGCCTGTGGCAATTCGCAAGCAAGAGTTTTGAATAGGGTTTAATTTTGTTAGATTCGAGGGGGCTGCCACTCTATAAAATGGGGCAGTGTAATCGAGTCTGCTACGAATCAACAGCGAGTACAGCTTAAGCAGCATTTCTCGATCTACACCCCAATGTCTGTGGGATATTGATTGCAATAAATTTACAATAGGCAAACAAGATATTCTAAAGCTATCAATATGCGGTCCCCATCGAAGATGAGGGGAATCCAAAACAACTCCAAGATATCGGAACTGTTGTACATATTCTAATTCTTGGCAATTGATCTTTAAAGGGAGAGTTGCAATTCTCTTATTAGTGAAGTATTTATCTTTGTTTTTTTCAAAATTCAGCTCAAGGCCCCACTGCTTGGTTCATTTGTAGGAGTTCAATTGAGCTTGTGGTCTAGTGGTCGCAGTGTTAATACCACAGTGAGAGGCAAAGAATGAGATATCATCAGCATATTTTATTGATTGTATTCCCATCTCTATAAGAATGTCTCTCAGCATTGCATTTAAAAGAAGGGGGGAGAGAATCGCCCCTTGGGGAACACCAGAGCTTATATTTCTTAAGGAAGTATACTCTCCTTCAAAAAATACATTGAATGATCTGTTGGAAAAGTAAGACTGCAACCAGCGAAGCAGCTTGCCCTCGACTCCACTCATTCAGAGTTTGTACAGGAGTCCATTATGTTATACCGTGTCAAATGCACTGGTCAGATCACAGAAAGCTATTAAGATAATGAACCTTGTTCTCAAAGCCAGGCGCATAGCTGTCTCAAGTCGAGCAACCTGATCAACAGTTGACATCCGGCGTCTAAATCCTCCTTGGGCTTTTCGGAAGGTGTTGTTCTTCTCAAGCATATAATTCAGGCGCTTGTTTATAAGGGACTCCATTAATTTGCCAACACAGGAAAGGAAGGATATGGGGGAAGGAGTTCACAGGTAACTGAGGCTTATTTGGCTTAGGTATAGGAATGATGAGAGCCCTCTTTTAGGATTTTGGTATGGTACCTGAACGTGGGCTTTGATTGAATATATCTAAAACCCAAAGTTTATTTCTCTCTGGAAGATGAGACACATGTGCATTATGGATTTGATCGAGTCCAGAGCTAGTATTCTTAAGAGTACTGAGACTTGAGTTGAGTTCGCCCGCAGAAAATGGTTCATCAATGGGTGAAGCCACATCAGTACTCAGTGAGAGGGCAAGTGGAAGAGTAATGAAGGAAGGGTAGGGGTTAGGAGCAGGAGCGGTAAGAGCCTCCTCAGCTTGTGAAGCTGAATCTGAAATTATGGAATTATGTACAATAAATGGGCTAGTTCTTCTGGTACAGGAGGATTGCAATCGACTCGCCTGCTTCCACACTTTAACCACGGGGGTGTCAATAGAGATTGTGCGGCAAAATTTTTCACAAGAAGCTTTCTTGGCTGCTTTAACCTGATATTTCAACATCGCTTGGCAACGCTCGTAATTGATCAAATTTACTGGAGATGGTTGTGAGATCAAGATTGTTTTTGCTGCTCTGTGGGCATTCAAGGCATCAGCGCATTTTGCATTCCACCATGGCTTGGTATACCGAGGTGAAATATTTTCTTTGGATTGCTGATAGTTTTTTGACCAGTAGAAATAAACCTATTTTCAAAGTTGTTGTAACTTACTTCCAAGTCAAGAGACTCAGCTACTCCAGAGTGAAGCAGATCATTTCTCCACGCGTCCCAGGACCCAGTGCTGAACTTCCATGTTGGCTGCGCCCTACACTTGGCAACGGTGGGAGTTACTTCAATACAGTTGACCACAGGGTAGTGGTCACTGCCCATGTCCTGCTCAGTGGGTACGGAGGCATCAGGATGCAAAGTAGCAGATATTAGTGTAAGGTCTAAAGTTGAAAAGGACTTTTGGTTAACATTAAAGTAAGTTGCGGGACCAAGGGGTGTAACCACTGATAGTGATAGGTCTTGAAGTAGAACATATAACAGGTTCCTACCAGTGGGATTAGGTGTCTTACTCGGTTCCCAAAGGGGGCTGTGGGCATTGAAGTCTCTTACAATACAACGGACGGGTTCAAGTTGATTAAAGAAATGATTGAGCTCTTGAGATGAGATTACTTGATTTGGGTTACATATGTTAAAAATGGAGAGAAGTGAATTTTTCTTAAAAATTGAATTAATTACTAGAGCTTCAAGTTTACCTAAAGGAAAGGGCTGTAGAGCCGGTTCAAGATAAGGGACATCATTCCTTATTAATATAGAAATTCCTCCTCCAGCATGCGCAGCTCCTCTATGCTTAAATATGGCTGAATGGCCAACAAACTTAAACTGACTTTGTTCAGAGAGCCAGGTTTCATTCAAGCACACAATATGTGGCTTTGCCCTATACAAGTGAATTTTGAAAGGTGAGATCTTGTTACTGAGGCTTCTGCAGTTCCACTGGAGGATTTGAATTTCATTTCCTAGGGGCATTTGGTAGTTTGTTCAGATTATTCTTACCTGTATTTGGATACTGCTTCCTTTTGTGGTGATGAGATTTACCTCCAATGATGGGAGAAGGCTGTACCTCCTTCACTCCCTCAGTCTTCTTGGTCTGGTTCTCACCACTGCCGGATGGAGTGCGGGCCACTCGCTTCCCACTCACGGAGGAACTTGGTTGGACTGGAGCTTGGGATGCAGAATTATCCCACAGGTCCAGCTTCTTAGGGAGAGAAAACTCTTTAGTGACAAGAGAAGCTGTGAGCAGTTTTGCATGCAGGGAAGGTTTTAAATGAAAGGTTTCTTCAGTAAGTTTAGTTATAGCCTCCAGCACATTGATTTCTCCATTAGACTGGTTAAATACAGAAAACAGTTTTGCCAGTACCTCCACAAGTTGGGCTACAGAAACATTCTGAAGAGTTTACGGGGCCTGTGCTTGAGTCGTTTGTGTGCCAATGGTTTTTTTGGGTATTACTGGAATTTTTTATCTAATAGAAATTCCTTGAGTTGAGTTAGGTAACCAAGGGGCAGAAGGCTGAGGTAAGCGTAAGGCTGAACGCTCAAACTGGACAGGCAAGTTGGTATTTTGATTTTTTGAATTTTTTATTTGCATGAAGGCCTCTTTGTAGTGTAGTATATTTACTAGTCGTATTTCTTCAATCAATTTGGCGTGCTTGACTTTAGGACAGCCCCCGTAATTAGCTGCATGATTTCCTCCGCAATTACAGCAGGTAGTAGTGCTGGGGAGGTGCAGTCTTTTACACTACGTGGGCCACTGCAAGCCACACAGAGAGGAGAGCCTTTCCAATTAGCAGCACTATGGCCAAATCTTTGGCATTTGTAGCACTGTCATGGCTGGCCTACAAATGTGCTCACTCTGTACTGTTGGTATCCAATGCGTACAAAAGAAGGTAAGAGAGAGAGCTGAAAAGATTCCTTGAACATAGACGTCTTAATTTTCTCTTTCCTTTTAAAAATTCTCAACGCTAACACAATACTGTATCCCTCTTGAGTCAATGCCTCAGAGAGTTCTTCATCTGAGGTGTCCTTACCAAATGGTCCAATAACTCCAATAGAGGAAGTCTGGTTGGCAGGGAGTCTGCATTTCACATTCCAAAAACCAATTTTAGACACAGTCAAAAGAGTATTCTTATCGACTGTGGGACCAGATGTGAGAGTTACAACAAGAAGCTTATGTCCAAAATTCTTAGTAATTTTCTGTATACCTGCATTGCTAAAGGGAGAGTTAGAGAGGGCTTTTCCTAGTGCAATGTCATTAGAGAAGAATTTGGATATAGGGCACTCATCTGGTATGGGTTCTACCATGATAACAGTATCTGTAGTCCTATGGACCTCTGAGTTGCCAGGTTTCTGAAGGTCAACAGCAGCTGCAGGGTTGTGTCCTGAAGCTGTCTCCAGCTCCCCATCAAAGTTAGGATTTTCACTCCTATTCCTGTTGCTGAACCCATCAAAAGAAGGGTCCCCGTCCTCACTTATTTTGTTGTCTGAGGCAGCTTGGATTTGAACTGGGGACAGAGACAGAGACTGGGCGCCTCGTTTTGTCAAGTCAAACTGAGTATCCTCCATCAAGTCACCACTGGATTGAGGGTACAGTGAAGGAAGCTGAGACATGTGGGAAAATGAAAGAGATTTTCCTTCTGATTCAGCCTCAGATGAGCTTGAAATTCCGCTTTCCTTCTTTTTCCGCTTGTGCCTAGGCATGATTACTAACGGAACTCAAACAGAAAGTGAAGAAAAATAAATAAAAATGGAAAGAAATTTGGAAAAATGAAAGAGAATAGCTATAATTAGGTAAGAAAGATTTGCTAAAGGTTACCAAATAGCTCACCACTCACCTTTTAGGTTTCACCTTTTTCAATCGCCGTTTCCACCCGTGCTGCTTGTTCGGTTAACTCCATTGATTCCTATCCTGATGTATCAATCAAAATGTTCAGTCAAAGCAACATCTCGTAGGTTTAATAGAGCGATGTACATTCCATTGATATTTATCGAAAGCAAAAGTTTTACTCAAAAGTTTTTACCTGTAGTAACCTTTCACAAGTAGCCCGGTTTTTTCCATACATATTTTTATTTAGTTCATTTCTTTCATCTAACTCGTCACTTTTGTTTCTATGTTATGAATCTGCAATAAATTTCCAGTCTTTTAAATATGTTGAACGTTGTCCAGTTACATCCATAAGTTCGGTTCGTTTTAAAATGAAACTTCCTGCCAAAATATAGAATTAATGGTTTACAAGATTAAGGTTTCATCATCTTAAGATTGATTGAACAGACGTTTGGCTGCAACTTACGGTGAGTAATTTCAAATTATCAAATATTACATAGCGTTTTAAGCTAAATTGTACATTGAATCAATTGTATTTTAACATTTCAATCAATATTTCTCTAGCGAGTTTCATGAAGGAATACTAGTACATATAAAACGGTGGCAAATCGTTTACGAATGATAAGTGTATCGAGGACAAGTTTTGACGATACGAAACAAAGAGTGAAGTACATCATCGGAGCAGGAGTGAGAATACAATGATTGATTCTATACCTTTTTTACTTCAAATTAATCCAGGTCAAGTTCAAATTAATCCGAGTCAAGTTCAAATTAATCCAAGTCAAGTTCAAATTAATCCAAGTCAAGTTCAAATTAATCCAAGTCAAGTTCAAATTAATCCAAGTCAAGTTCAAATTAATCCAAGTCAAGTTCAAATTAATCCAAACAAGTTCAAATTAATCCAAGTCAAGTTCAAATTAATCCAAGTCAAGTTCAGATTAAGTCAATTCTGAGTTAAGTTAAAAATAGAAATAATCCCTTGTTGTTTTGATCTTTTTTGGGTTAAATATGCATCTATTGGATGTGATGAGCAAGAATAGCGTTTTTCCTTTTGGCAAGGAGTGCATAAAATTTCTGCAATATAAGAAAAAGCTGTCGTAAAATGTGGTAAGTATCCAGCATCAGGAGGCAGAGTGTGATTCAGATCTTTGAGCGGAGTAACAGACAGAAGTCAATTATATAAACTTCGTATTATACCAAGCATTAAAGTTGTTTTACAATGCTAAATTAATGACAGGATGCATCCATCCAAGTATTTGTGCTCATAGGTAATTTGATGTTACACACACTCATAGTAGTATCGAGGATTTTTTATACTCATTTAGAGATTTATATGCTTGAAATTCCACTTCATCACACAAATAAAATCATACATGCATACAACTACAAAAGATTCCCATTGAACGACATGTAGATTTAACCTTTAGAAGAAATATAGCAACGAAGTCTGTTTTTGCTTGTTCAAACTATTTTTGTAAAAACAAGTTACAATTTGTTTTATCGACAGAGATGATATTTTGCCTTGACCTATTCATTTGAAGGGATGGCACAATTTGTATTGCTAATGCAGGTCTATATCTGTGTAGTAATGTACTCATATAAATTGTAAGCAAATGGTGTCAAATGGTATCCAGTGAATCGCATTTCCATATTTCTTTTAAAGGTTAAATTTACATTTCGCTCAATGGGAATCTTTTGTAGTTGCATGCATGTATGATTTTATAAATGTGATAAAGTAAAATTTTACACATATAAATCTCTATATGAGTGTAAATAAATCTTCGATACTACTATGTGTATGTGTAGCATAAAATTTCCTTTGAACACAAATATTTGAATGGATGCATACTGCCATGAATGTAGAGTTGTAAAACACCTTTAATGTGTAGTATAATACGAAGTTTTTATAATTGACTTTTATCTGTTACTCCGCTCAAAGATCTGAATCACGCGCTGCCTCCTGATGCTGGATACTTACCACATTTTACGACAGCTTCTTTTTACATTGCAGAAATTTTATGTATTCCTTGTTGAAAGGAAAAACGCTTTTCTTGCTCATCACATCCAATAGATACACATTTAACACAAAAAAAGCCTGTATTAACAAGTGATTATGCTAATTTTTAACTCAACTAAGGGATGAATTAATTTGAATTTGACTTGGATTAAATTGATCATAATTTGGAACAAATTGAACTTGTCTTGGATTAATTCGAAGTGAAAAAGGTGTAGTGATGTTGATGATTAAAGGAGGATCGCTAAGTTTACGTAACTTATGAATATAATTTAAGAGCGAAAAATATGTTTGGTAACAGTGAATTTCGTAAACTGTCTTTATCTAGCTGGAGGATCATAAATCTCAGGACTCCTACTGAGTTCTATTTATTCCAAGAAAATATCAGCATCTTCAGAAGAAAGTAGAGACCATACGAAGACTAAGTCTCATTTTAGAATGATTAACATCTATTTCTATCACGCCCTCAAATATTGTGTCTGAAGGAAAATTTCGCTCCTTTGAGAGAAAGCGCTAATCCAAAAGAGAAGAATCATATTCTTTTAGTGCGCTGCTTAATCTACAATATAATCACTCTTTTACAGCGTCTATACCAATACATGTGGCTATTAAGTACATCTTAGTGATCTCTTATCCTACTCAAACATCATTTTGTACAATTACTAGCGTTGGAATCACATTACAGGCGTAATGCTCATTTTGATCGGAATGCCATTCTTCGCCCGCGGCGGTATTCTGTAGAGGAAACGGCGGGTCTTCCTGGTTTATTTTCGTACTCGCGGTAGCGACGTAGCTGAGATACCAGATTTGAGAATTGTCGAAAAATAATAGTAGCAAACATACCTTTTCATCGCACCCATATTTTGCCTCATTAACAAGCGTTTACGTAGTTAGGATCATGTGTTACTCGTCGAATTCTTCGCTCGGCAACCTTTTCATCCCACAGAGCTACATGAGAATTCACCTCTTATATGAGTCACGCAAATGACATCTTCCTTGATACGACTGGACTCAATGTCTTCTTGCTTACTTACAGAGAGCACCCATTTATGACATAGAGCCTGGTCATCTATTTTCTTCTTCATTTCTCACAGACTTAAAATTTTAGATTGATTGAGGGTTGGGACATAGAACATGATAAACATTATAGCAATACTTGTGAGAAAATAATTTTAATAACTCATAAATGTATTTCATTTCACTTTTTTTTTCTTTAAATTTGATACCCTACAGATGATTTAATGAGAAGTGTCGTAGCATACGGAATCGGAGTCCTAGCTAGTGAACCAATGTCCTAGCATAAATGGAATGCGTAGTCGATATCAAGGAGTCAGATTTTCTCTACCTATAAAAAGGAGCAAACCTGAGTTGTCTAAATGATGAAAATAAAGCCCATTTTTTATTGTCTGGCTCTGGACAGCAGTTACGCTGACACCTCGACAAGTGCCAAAGTAACGACACATCGCAATGCTGTGTAAGACGCACACTTGTCTACAGAGGATGGAATGAACAGCACATAGAGAGAGCAGGTCGTTACGTTGGTGCCGTTGTGTGGGCACTGATCGCTTGAACGCACGAGCAGGTCTTGGTTAAACGTGTTTATATTAAACTGCCATGTCGCGGATTGTGGTTGTACTATGAATGGGAATCCATTCTGTCCATGTCTAGATCTCGTTGGCTATTTGTTCATTAAGGTCCGTGATGATAAAATGATAAAAATGATGATTAAATATTTTCTCTCTGTCAATGCTGGAAAGTAGTTCTTCCACTCAATGTCCTCATTCTGTCAGGGAATATAGTATATGCAGTATACTGACTCAGCCTCTCGCCTCTACAACCAGACCTCAAGCTGTCGTAAGAACTTCACATACATAAGCTCACATCTTGGCTAGTCCCAAAGTAATGACACGCATCACTAGGCTATAGTTCTTACACGTTTAAATACAGTTCGTGATTACACGCACTCATATTGGACAGCCATACCTTGGGCTGTGGTTGTGTTAAAGCAAAAATTCATTAAATTAATGACTATATCTTGTTTATTGTTTGTTTCGTTACGTCCTTGAGCAAAATTGAAGATTTCAAATGAGAATCATAAAAAATTGTCTCCCAGGAAATGCTGAGAGAAAAATGCTCATCCGTTAATTTCGTTACCAAATTAATGGAAACTGTCACGAGTAGTGGGAGATCTATAAAAAAAGTAAACGCTTGAAAATGCAAACAAATCGTCGAGCTGATCGAGCTTCTGCAGAAGCATGGCAAAGCGGCGTTTTTGGCTTAAGAAGCAGCTTGTTGAATCAAACTAGTTCTGATTAGTTTTGAACCAGAGCCATCTAAGCCAACACGCTCTCTGTGAATTATATAAAGCGAAGGACTGAAGAGATATGACTTTTTTGGACAACATTCAAGGGTTAAATTTGCGCGTTACTTGTAAAATCGTTTTCCGAAACGTTGTAGAAAAACTAATGCTTTTCTTCGGGCATTTCTACATGGTAAAGTTTTTTTATAAATGTCTCCCTTAAACTATAGAAAAACAAATTAAAGTGTATCTCACTAAGGTTTAATCCAATAAAAAAGGCGCAATCATTCGGTGTTCTTCACAATCAAGTTTTCTTCTTAAAACACCAAAGAAAAGGTGACCTCTGCAGTTTCTGCGACAGCATCGGCGTCGCAGCAGCCTTCCATCTGACCCGAGCATCTTTACATTTCTTCATTTCATTAAGCCACACTCTAAAATTTGGTTCTGAGTGTGGCCGGTGTCCTGGTTGCCATCATACATACCACATCGCTCCTTCAACGAGAGGGTCCTGACGGTGTCGTGATGGGCTGGACTTCTCTGCCGACCTACTGCCTCCCTGCGCTTCGCTTCTGCTTCGCCACTCGAGTTCGGCTGCTTAACTGATGTGAGTCACCGTAATGGTTAGCAACACAATTTTATGATAGGAACGTCAGTTGCAGCTCTAAGTAACCTGTCTCGCTTACCTCAAAAATATTGGAAGATTTTAAATTTACGTAACATTGCTATAAATCGAAAGAATAAGTAATTTCAATTTCAATTGCAATTATTACTTAAAATTTCCATTTCAATTACTACTATCGTTAAATTTCGTGTTCTCGCATTATTTAAATCTCGTGCTCAGATTTAATACTGTATCACTATATATAGAAATAACTAAAATTAACTTAGGATTTAGCATATTTACTTAGACTATAATTAAACTAGTCAAAGACAGCTATTCCAAGTAATTACGCAAGCTGAACTCTCGAGCCCTGCATTATTTTCTGCGAGACAATGTGTTCACCAATACCTTAATCTCGTGTCGCGATTCTTGAAGTTACGGACGCAGTCTTAGGCCGCCGTCACACGGAGACCAAATGGTAACGTTTCGTCATGATAATCTACAGTCAGCGGTATCATTCGGTCTGTCAAGTGCTGCGAAACCGTCAGATTTCAGCCTTAGTTTGCCCAGTTATGACCAATCTGGTCCCAAACTAAGGCTGAAATTTGACGGTTTCACAGCACTTGACAGACCGAATGATACCGCCGACTGTAGAGTATTATGACGAAACGTTACCATTTGGACTCCGTGTGACGGCGGCATTACGGACCCATTTATTTTGTGGCTTGGGGTCTATTTCAATTGAGCTGAACTGGCTTATATTTTAGCCAACAAATTTATGAGCAGTCAAATCACCGACTGATTTGTTTAAATTATTGATCATTTGTTCTCACGTGCCAGTGATCGTGGCACGGTGCTGGGGGGGCGCTAAGGACGTGCTGGTGTCCCAGTCTCGCCCTTCTTCCGGCCCACTTGCAGGATTTAGCATTCATTAATTAAAATGAAATAAACTAGTATTAATTGGGACTGTTTCCTATCCCTGCATCAATGTCACGAATCGTTTTCGTCAAACCTTGGCACTGGTTTCAAAGGACTTTATGAGCCATAAGTGGACTTTATGGACCACATACAACGTAACGAATGGTTGAATCATTTCACATCGAGACATATTATTGGTCGATGAATATCCAGGATCAGGACGGCCATCCGCGTCAACGAACGATGAAACAATCAATGCTGTTTGATCTGCAATTTGTACAAATCGGACATTAACCGCTCAATAGGTTTCAGAAGATGTTGAGATTTGTGTCGAGTAATACCATTCAATTTTGAGAGGAAAACTCGATTCTTCCGCGCCTGCATGAAACTGCTGCTAACAGATGACGACTGCTGTCAACAGACAACCAAAACAAATCTGTGTCTCCAGCCAAGAGTCGCTTGGTCGTGCTAACAGCAACCATAATTTCACGACAAGCATCATAGCAGATTACGAAACGTTTAGGCGTATGACCATGTCCTATAAGCAAAAGTACAATCATCTCAATGCGTTGGTTCCACTTCCTCGCTACCGAAGAAATCGTTTTGAGTCGGTGTTGATCCTTTTCCATTACTGTTTAATGAACGACGTTCGTCGTTCATCAAACATTCAAGGAAAAACTTTCATCGTTCATCAAACAGTCAAGGGAAAACTTTAGTCGAACGACGTTCGTCGTTCATTGGCAGTAAAAATATCAGAAATAGCTATTATGCAATGATCTGCCACCTTTAGTAGTTGAGACTTTTTTAGGGAACGAATAGAAAATAGAAATTTAGATATGTTGAAATTAACAACATTAACTCTTTAACATGAAGTGTCCAATATTGGTGCGCATGATAAAATTTATAAGTTAAAACTAGTACGACAAAATTGCTATTCTATATTTCACATGCTGGAGAAGGCATATTTTGCGGGCGAAAAAATAATACAAACTCAGCAGAAAAAAAAACGATTATGACTCATTTGTAAACATTTAACTTTTGTATATTCCTCCAGAAGTGTGAACCCTCATAATGTCGTTAATGCATAAAAAGATGTATACTTTTTTTAAATGCAGCGAACCATTTTTCTATCCAAGGCAAATTGACGATTGATCGTAACAATTCTTTCTGGTGAAATGAATATTATTACGCAAATGCTGTTTGTAAAATATTTCAAAGCCGCAGTCGTTATTACGTCGCAATTAAAAGTAAGGAATATTTGTGTCCGTTTTAAAAAAGATTCTTTTAAGTTGTTTGTATAGTTTTAGCGCACATGTTTGGCGGTTGTCTGCAGTAACTTGCAGAATGGTGTGCAAAATTTTATTTATGATAAGTTCAATTTTCTTTACTCGAAATCTGGGGTTTCTTCCCAAATTACAACTGCGTTAGTAGAAGTAAGATTTACATACGCTTATGTATCATATTATAACTAATGCAGCCCTATTCACTAAATTTGAAGTGGCGTACTACATCTCGCAACACTTTTTGAGTTTCATAAACACTTCCTCTGATCAATAAATGTGAGCCAGTTATCTAACAGCTCGCACAAATACGTCAAATTGGTAACCCGTTAAATTGATTTTCCATGGAGCAAAATTTAGGCAGCATGGCTTCGATGTAAACATCAATTTTGTTTACCCATGTGCTTAATTCCTCAATTATGATGTGCATTTTTTAAGCTGCTTTGTTAAAATAACACAAATTTACGAAAAAAATGCATCATCTTCAAATGAAATTTCTTTCGCTCAGCTAATTGAGACAAAATCATTGATAAAAAGTTTAAAAATCTAAGCCTATGATAGAAACCATAGCAAAATTATTTTTATCGGTAATGGTAGCAATGTTTATGAATTGCTGACAACGAATGTGTTCTTGCTGATAAATATCATAGAAATATTTATTTATGTTTGGTAAGAGATCATTTGACACTCCCATATCGCCGTAATAAGTAATTTTAATAAGTAAAACATTTTTATCGACAGTGTCAAATGCCTTGCACAAATCTAAGAAGAAGTATATTGTAAAAGCTTTACCTGGAAGGTTGGTAAAAGATCACAAATTAAATAAAATCGCTTGTATTGTATTAGAGTTACTTCGAAAACCAAATTGAGATATACAAAAAATTGTATTCACATCAAAAAACTTTGAAAAAATTTTGAGTCGAATTTTTTAAAACAGTTCGTTAATTAAAGCTTGTTAGAGTCGATAATTTGCCACGTCGGCTGGTTCGCCTGATTTAAAATTTGGATGAAACTGGATGATTTTTAAAGAGATCCGAATACAGTTCACTTTCAAACGTTATTAAAAATTCACTGAAAACAGATCAAAAAATGTCCTCATAGAAAATAAGGTACACAGACTTTATTCTATCTCCATGATCCCTTCAAATCGATATCTCGACGATATACTTTCTGTATGCTGGATCGGTGTGGGTAAGGAGGCAATATCTGCTGACACGAGTCGCCTGCATGCATGGAACGCGGTCCCGCCAAAGGTGCACCATTCACAAGTGTCGTAGCGATGGATTGTGCCTCCCTTCAGACATTCGTGAGCCGAGACGCGTAAAAGCGCTCGTCGTGTCTGAGCAATCGCATTTTGACTGAGCTGTTCCCGCCTGTTCCCGCTTCGAGTAAACTACTAGAAACGTTTCGAGTAGTTTACTGGGGGTCGGAGCTGGCTAGTCCGGTGCTATCGGCGGGAAAAGCTCAGTCAAAATGCGATTGCTCAGACACGACGAGCGCTTTTACGCGTCTCGGCTCACGAATGTATGAAGGGAAGCACAGGATGAAAAAAATTCTTCAAAACAATTAAACACTCTATTAGATGGTAACATAGAGCATTGACAGGACAAAGATGCAATGTGTGAGTGGAATTAAGCGAAAGCGGGTTAAAACGTTCGATGTTTGAATCGTCACAAAAAATTGAAATTTCTGTGTTAGAATCTTTGATATTTTGTACAATTGACAAGATCATTATTTCATATTTATTTTGTGAGGGAAAACGGTACGATCGCGCCAAAAATACCTTTGGATGTGAGGTCTATTTTACGTGTTAAGATCTATAAGTCATAAATCGACAAAGATAAATCTATCCTTTCCTTCACAGTACATGATGACTCAAAATAACTGGTTATACGTCACCGTGGGTATTTCTTTATGAACTCAGTCTACTACACCCTTCGGTATTGAATATAAAATCGATTTCTTCCTTTAGCCAAGTTCCAGTTGTCACAGTAACATCATATGTCATGCATTGGTGAGGATGCTAAAAAAAATAAATTAAACCATCAAATTTTTTCTTCACTCTTCCGATGCTAAAATAATTCGGTTAGAATGAAGTAGTACTATCTATTTTCCCACTCATTTGTGAGGATTTACAAGCTCTGAAGGTAAAGAATTCAACTAGATCTAGCCCTCTTTGAGGGGAGAAGCAGAATTCCTGAAAATGTGACGTGTGCATTAAGAAATCAGACGAATGAACATTATTGATGCGAAAGGAGGGCCACAATTTCAAGATCTGGTCTCTGCTTCAGCTTCAGCTTCTAATGACTTGCATTCTTCGGCAATGATGCCTAATTACGTGTGATGTTCAGAGGAGAGCTGCTCTGGGGAGGACCTGGCAGAGCTTTTGTTCCACTGCTACCAAATGTTTCTCATCTTTGATAATATGAGGTTTGCTTTATTTATATATCATATATAGTATAAATTTCCCTTGAAGCGAAGCGATATGCTAAAGCCATATAAAAGTACTTTCTTTCCTACTTCTTTTCTGTTGTGAGAAAGATTTGCGCGGACTTCGGCGAGATAATCGGCTACGTAGAGCCGACAGGCCCAATTTTGTTTAAAAATTTGCAATATTTTGGTTTTCACATACATCGAGAGGCAATTCATCTTGAGATACTTATGTTCCTTCCCAACGATTATGCCCATCCTGAAGGCATCTTCCGCAAGCGGATTCAATGTTAACAAGCGTAATACCGTTGTATGTTTTATTTTCAATTAGTTCGTTGTCCACTGGCTCACGTCAGTTGCTTTAACTCATTTATCTAGTCTGTGGATCCATAAAGTCAACTCGAAGTAAAATCACAAGACAAAAAAAAATCCTGTTTAAGGCCGTCAAATTTATAGGTAATAAAACTAATGTGCTCGCCAACCGTCACCACTCGAGACTTTTTCAAGATTTGAGTACGTGAGTCCTGAAGCAATTAAGTACTGAATCAATGCTGAATAGAACGATGCCTCCACTTCCGGTGACTTGCATTCCTGTCTCTGCAATCGTTCATCAAACACAGCATTATCAGTCTGTAGAGAATCAACTTTAAGTAGAAAGCTTCCAGTGACTAGAAATAGGGCATCAACAGCAGCAACGATCTTTTCGTTCACATCTGGCTAGGAAGGAGCTCGAGCTGAACTGGATTACTCAAATCAAATGAGTAAACAAATTCCATTTGGAGAGAGCGTATGGCCCATGTCAAAGTGAGGGAAGTTTTTTTCAGCATAAATGATAGTATTCACAATTTATTTAAGGAAATTACAGAAAATCGCATTCGTCCTAACGGCTTTGCGAGCTTCCTCAGTGCCGAATCCTGCAAAAAAAAGCTCCACAATCGTCCAAGCCGTGATTGGTGAGCCAGATGCGCTTCACATTGCGATGCGGATTGACTTTTTTGAATTCGCGCGACAAAATCAAGCGTTGAAGCTGCCTAAGCGGCTCGAACTAAATCATTACCTCAATTGCATTTCAATTACCTAAAAGAAGATATTTACTCTTTGTTTCTGTTGATAGATTTCATTGGCATCAAATATGAAGAAAATCTGAGTGACATACAGTATTGCTAACCCATGAAGGTATCACATGTGTATAATATATACTCGAAGGCAATCGCTTTGAAGCCTTATAACTATTGTGTAAACAATAAAATGAAGCTCTAAATTTCGCAAGGACTGTCCATTGACCCATCAATACAATGGGCATGTGTCACTCACTTGAAGGAATAATCTTACGGAAATTCATTCAGAGATTTGAAGGGAAAAGTTAAAAAAATAGATGCACAGCACATAAGAAAAATGTTAAGGAAATTTTTCATGGATCCAAGTAACGTGAGAATTATAAGCCTCATTTTGACTGTGAAATTTTCAAATCTCCAACGAAAATTTTTGAAAGAAAACTTCCTGCGAGCTCTGTGAAGTAAAATTAAAAGAACATTAGCAAAACATGAATAGTAAAAACACAATTTCAAAGTGCTGATGGTGGATAAAGAAATTGTTTCTTTTCAATTTTAAACTATCGACTACTTTCAAGCACGTTATTCAACTCTCCCGTAAACTTGATCGAAACTTGTTTCCCTTACGGTTAACTGGTGGTTCTCTCGAAAACAACCCAAACTATTGTTCTTGCATTGGATTAGAGCATTATTCTCCTACAGTGCAACAAATTTGTCTAACATCACTGCGACAAGTTAAATAATTTTTCGTTCGGAGCTGTAAGGCGTCATGTTCCAGAAACAAACCTCAAGAAGGTTTCACGAGCGATGCAAAATGGGCTCTCCAATAACCTTAGCGATCCCGTGGTCTTAGAGCTAACATAACCTTGTTTTCCTTATACTTGAGCGAAGTTCTGCCTGGCTTACAAGTCAGCTCTCATATCACAGGGCACGCGTTACGGTGCCAGATAAAGGCCTCCGGTCACCGAGCGCCGGCTGTTGAGAATGGCCTGCGTGATCGATACTGACAAACATCAGCCGCTCAAACTTGCATGCAGTTTTCTGGAAGATTAGGCTTCAATTTCTTTGTGTAAAAAACTGTATAACATGATTTCACCTTCACAAACTCAGAGTGGAATAACAATGTTGATCATCCAGTATTGAATGCTAGTGAATGCGAGAACATGAAGCTTGGAATGTAAATCATTTGTTAATTCAATTATTTAAAAAAGCGCTCACAAGCTAGGCTATATTACCAGGTTTATCAGAAAGAGTAAGCTGAAAAATTCCGCTGAACATGCAGTGAATACAAAACCATATAAATTATTCAGTGCTACTTGCACCAAAATATTTTGGTGCAATCGCTCAAAGTGTCATATCGATTCCTTCCTTAAATTTTTACTTCCACAAATCTTACAGAATAAGAATTTTCCGTATAAAGTAGAGAACTTTCTCTAAAAACTTTGAAAATTAAACCCAAACTGCTTTGAATTGTTGAATAACCAATTAAAAAACAGCGAATTTGCCTTCAGTTTCACCCGAAAAATTAAGCTGTGTCGATCTCAAGTTAAGTAAATTTAATTATTATGTTTCTTTTTGTGTTTGGTTTCACATTGATTAGGCCCCAGATGTAATGTTCCCATTAGACGGAGGTTTCCGTCCTGCTGTTGCGCAAATGGATATCATAGTTTTCTACTTATGTATATGTAGATATTTTTACAACCGAATTACGAGTATGTTCTGTTAGGAATCATTTCAATAGAATATTTGGTATCCGCTGCCACCAGCCTCTGAAGAGACAAACTGTTTTGATATAATAATAGAAATCATTTTGTAAATATTATGATTGAATGGTTCGCGTCTGTTGTAGTGAGGAAATGATTATTTTTGGTACGTGTGTGCAAATTCAGTGTCATCAGTATCATAGATAGTCTTCGTCTTATCTTTTCCACTCTACGCTCTTATTTTTTCTAACTAACAAAGGGAATTAAAACATAAAAGAGCACGTCTTTCACTAGTGAAACTTATGAACGTATACAACTACAAATTACAAAGCTGTTGAGTAAGAAGCTGATTAAACATGGCAGTAATAATGAAGACTTATCTTACGAATCCAATATGGGCGTTGGTAATACATGTGCGAGGAGGCTGATCACATTTTCAATTGATGTTAATAGGTATAAAATCGAGGCGGGATGGGTCTTCTGATCGTTTATGACGAATCACGACACAGACAAGTCACTCCATCGTTACAAGCCATTATGGATTTTAACATCCCCCATAGCCCTATCAGCCACATTTAAGTCTAACCTTTAGTACCATTTCTGCGTGGCTTGGGGCAGGTGAGCTGGGGGCTGCTTTTACTGTTGTTTTACAGATGCTTTTCATACTTTTGATACCTTTGATTCATTCGATGCTTTTTTGTGTTGGCGACCTTTGTGTTGCGGTTGAAACATATAGTAATGCACTCGGAGTAAGCTCCATCCGAGAGTGAAGGTGTCCTGCGGGCGTAACGTACTGACGTGTTGGTGCTCAGCCGTGCCATACCATCCTGCGTGCTTTCCTTGTTCCGCTTCCTCATCTGATCCTCTTGAATTATAACTCTCGACCTTATTCACTATTTAACTAGTTCTTACTTATTCTCTACCTACTTAACTTATTACCAGAAAACCTTTACAACCTGGTTAAATTACCTCATTGCTTCCTATAATCGTGTGGATGTGTGTGTGAGCTTTTGAAGCTACTTAAACCCTTTAATTTACTTCGAGCCAGCTTAGCTCGGGCTAGTTACATAATTTCTTTAATTAATTTCCTTACTTGGGCCTGTCTCTGGAAGATAGCTTACTAGCAATCTCCGGGTAATTCTGCTGAAGTACCTACCTAATTTAAAACCCTACAACTACTTCTGATTCACTCGAGCATCTATTTCTCGCCCTATTAAAGCGCCTTTTCTCGACTCCACAAGTGACCACCACACTTAGGCACAATAATACTCGGGTTAGCATCAGGATGTTTTTTGACTGGTATACTTATTACCACTCTTTCATTGAACTACGTACAATAAGGCCCCAGTTTGCTCTCTTTCTCGAATTCATTTACTCCATGTCATTATTCCAGTATCTGCAACTTGGGGCTCCAATAGCCCAGGGTGAGGCAGCGGATCCGGGGACCGTGCGGGACGACTGGCTTTGTTCTACGCTTCGAACAACAACGATGCTGTTGCTCTAATTTTTGCTCTATCTGCTGGGACCTAATTTATCGGCCTAGTGCAACTGGTCGGTTGAGGATCTTGAGCCCGTGCGGCAGGCTGTATTGACTTTGCTCAGCTGGACGCGAGCACCTACGTAGCCGTGTTTTGTCGTGTTTCCCCGTAGGAGCTGCACGCTACTCTTACTTACTCAGCAGTGCTGTTACCCAATCGGTGATGGGGGTCGCCATTCATTTATTTATTGATTTTTTATCCTGAAATAAATATTGATAAATCCTTATCCGTGTTCGTGCGTTAAATTGCTCTGGATTTTTTTCGTGGAGTCTTTCCTAGAGTAAATCTTATGTGTTCGTTCGATGTTTAAATATAGTGCTACTTGCATGATAATGAAAATTCTTGCTATCGTGAGTTTATTCGTATTAAACCTATTTGTGTGGATTCTCCACACCATTTTGACATAATGCAAGTTTATCGTCTCAGGCGACGAACCCTACGAAATGAGCAGCAATCCTTGTGATCTCGCTCTGCTAACCTCCCTCGCCATTGTCTCATTGTAATCTGCCTGCTCGGCCCATTTTAATCCTCCAAATGCGCCGTTATGAACCAACGCTTAATGACAATGGTTAACAGTCAATTGGTGTAAAAAGCCCACAATCCTAATTAATCATCAAGAAACTGAATTCTGCCTTTAATCTCTATAAAATAAACAAGAACATTAGAAATAAAATTACAAAGACATAGAAATTTATTCTTAGAGACGAAAAGGAAAAACCCTCATGACGTGGGGCTCCCGCAGGGTGGTGATGAGGGCGTGTGGCAAGGTAAGGCATTCAAACGAGGCCTTCTGGAGTTGCACTGGCGTTAGCTGAGCACGGTTCAGTTATTGGTGTTATTGTGCGAAAGATCGTAGAATTGCACAAATGCTGGATTCTTGAATGAGAACAGATCTGTGGCGAGATAGCGATTATTTTTGGTTCTTTTCCGAGTCATTGTAAGGAAATGTCGTTGGCCAGACGCAATCCTCCCTCGTAACGTTGCAGTCATCGGATTCGACACAGGGAGTTGTGTGAAACACAAGAGCGGAGCGAAATTTCGCTGTTTAATTCCAGTCATTTGGAGCATCCTCCTCGGCTTCATTTAAACAATGGGCTTTTCGATTTATATACGTAGAACGTTTTGAGATGATAAATAACTGATCTTATGAGTCTCTAGTTCGAACCCACACCATAGAGCGCCCAAAAACTGAGGGTAGCTATCAAGCATCATTCTAAATTCATTCGATACCAAAATTAATACTTCGAATTCATGCCCTAACAAAATTATTCAGCCGTTTAACTAGTTTTGGTCAGAGTTTCAGTTCACACCATTGTCAGGGCACATTTAAAAAGAAGCCACTTTCTTTCCAATGTTAAGAGAATCCAGAATCAAAGAGGAGTCTCAAACCATCGACAAAATAAAAAAGATAAAATTAATTATTTAAAGAAGGCACATTCACAGAAAGAGGGAAATAAGATATAGAGTGAAAGTTCTACGCTGCACAAGTTTGAACACATGAAGACAATGATGGTAAACTGAAAGATTCAGTTATTTTGTATAAAGTAAGCACGAGAGTTATGGTATGGTGGTTTAACTGTGCGCGTAAAAGCGACAAAAACATAAAAACCGCACGTGATCACACAAGACAAACCAATTTCAAAGTGCGTGTTCGCAGAATCATTTACAGAAGCAATTAAAATCACGAAAACCCGCAACCTGGTGACGTGTGAAGCACCTGAGCCTTACATACTAAATGATCATGTAAACACAAGACACATTACACAAGGGAAGAGCTGCGAAATGGAATGGCAAATAAACACTACGAAATGGTGTTGCTAATCCAAAAATTCCGATGATTGAGCACTAAAATTTCAAGCTAATTTTATTACTTAACTTTCCAGTTGACTCTAGTTTTCTGTTTTGGTGACTATATTAATGACTAGCATTAATTACACAAAAAATATTACAGTTAGTCCACTGTCAAAAAAAGCATGAACACTACCGTTCGAAGAATTTCTGTTGTTGACTACCTAGCTTGCACCGGTTTTGACGTAAGGAGCATTCTTGTAGCGCTTTCCACCGAGGGCAGTTGACGTTATCCTCCCATCACTGGTTTTTCTCTCGTAGCTTTCCAAATATTCTTAGATATCTTCACTACATCTTAAATGACGCTTAGGGTTGTGTGTGGGCTTGCAGGTGAAGGAACAAGGAGGAATTCCACGATAAGGGAAACGATGTCATGGGCAACTGCTGGCTTATGTTATAGCCTTGAAGTGTTGAATAAGCAAAGGCTGTTAGCTGCTCCCAATTCCATGTTACTCTGGAGCATTTCCTGGGAACCGATTTTGGTAACTCGTGCTGCACACTTTCATTGGGAATCAGGGACCTATTATTAGAAGTTCGCTTCACACAGCATGATGGAGGTGAAGACACAGCCGCGTGGAAGTTGCCAAGAAGGAAGTTGCCTCTTGACAACTGATCAATGATTTATCACCGGCGGTGCTCCAAGTACCCCAATTTTTGACTCTTTAATGTTGCCATGTCTGCTGCATGACGACTACGGCGAACAGCCAAACATTTCACTACATCTCGATGTTTGATGAATGCCTGTTTTGTTGGGAAGCGAAATCATATTTTTCTTTCCTTCTTCCCACTCCCTCGACCCATATTTATTTACATCATTGAAATGATTCACTGCTCATTTGACTAATTCTTTGCATTGTGTAAATGAGTAGAAAACGAAGTATAAACACCACCTACCTGCCCTGCCTAATGCATTTTACAGTATAGAATATGGTACCTAAAATTTCAGTGCTTGAAAATAAAAATGATAGCAAAGACAGCTGATTTAAAAATAATTTTAATTAGTGAACGTTTCGGCTTCAAGCTCAAGCCATTATCAACACCTGTAAAAGATAATTGAAATACAGAAAATAAGACACGGCTAAAAG
>JACJUY010002112.1:74893-91547 GCA_014220935.1 Platorchestia sp. MABIK
TAATTAATGTGTTTACTGCATCGTTAATTTCCCGTTAAGGATGGAGATTGGTTATCGAAGTTGTTAGTGGCACGCTACCATATAAATTGATTGATAATTAATAATTTCCGTGGATATTGAAAAGTCTCCTTCAGTCTTCATTAGAAAAAATAAAAGAATTGTGACCTTAAGTCACGACGATCAAAAGGAAATAACAACGGTGAAGAAATAGGTCTACGACAGACAGATATCTTTAAGTCCCTCTTTCCCGATCATCTGTAAAACTGTAATGTAATTGTATTCTCTGAAATACATCTAATGATGCTTACATTCCACCTAAAAATCGTTTACCACAAATAAAAATTTATGAATAAGTAAACATTGCTTGATGAATACGGCTGATGTAGGGCCGTACGTCCTGCGCGCCTTGCACCTCCCTCTGTAGTCAAGCCTTCCCTTGTGTATCTGTCTAGTCTCTCGCTCCTGATATTTCTGTTCTAATTATAGAGCTGGAATAACCAGCTCTACCAGCTTCTATTCTATACCAGCTCTTTTCTAATTTTAGAATAGAGCTGGTATTTTTTTTCTCTATTCTAATTGTAGAATAGAGCTGGTATTTCACGTTAGCATGTCTTCAGCCCAAATCATTAATCCTTCAGAAAAAAACTCGTAATCTAACACACAGGGTAGAACAAGATAGGCTGTTGCTCAAAGCTGCCAAATCTGCCAAATAGAGAAACTCATGTACCTGCTACATGTTCACACAAATTTAAAAAACAAACTTAAAAAACCGAAACTGATGACCTTAATTTTGCTCTTACATTTCTGCGGTGCTTTTACGAATGCCCAGTCGCTGCTTTATCCCCAGGTGTCTTTAACGAACACCTGTGTTAAAATTTGTGTGCTTCGCTCGCTTTTCTGACTAACGATTGCTCTTAAGTCTACGCAATGCTCCGTCGAATGTGAAAGAACGAGGTGAAATAAATCTTGAAATATTTTCTTAAAAAGAAGTGTAAATATTGATTCAGTTCTTAAATATAATGAAATTGAATTCAAAACTCAGTATAAAACGTACTGACCAAAATGCGCGGCAAACATCATTTCGTGACGTAGCTTGTATAAGGGCACCGAGAAACAACTTGAACAGTAAAACAGATGAGCGATTCTTTGTTCTCATTTATGTTAAGGTTCTCATAACGTCTAACGATCCACAGTTAAATGAAACGCTAGGAACTTGAAGATACGATAGCCAGCGCATCATTCCATTATTGAGTTCCAAAACAACTGGTCTGAAATTACAAGAAGTTAGTATCGCCATTGTTGATCTGAAAGTATCTGCATATCTCTGCTTTCAAAAGTTTTACGCGTATTTCTGTGTCATGGAAAGGTTTTCCGAACGAGGTCTGAAGATGCAATGAATTTTGACCAACATTTATATAGTTTCCTATTGTCACTAAGTTAGCAGTTGCGTTTACTTGTAAACATAATTTGTAGAATTCTTTTTCGAAATTTTTAATAACCTATGGAAAGGTTTCGCGTAAGAAATATCACATATTATTTTCGTACTTAGTCGTTAGTATCTGAAACCACGCTAACTTAGAGAAGGCGGTAGCCCGCATCCCTCACGAGAGATATGGGCAATTAATGCAGAGGTTCGGCGAGGGAAGGACAAGCATCTTTAGCTTCTGTGGCCTAAGCTGGCTGCGAGCGCCTTTTCTTGAATCAGGCAGAAGCTTCGAATTTCACTAATGGCTGGTTATAGTTTTCGCCGCATCATGAGGATATGTTAATCACGTCGAACGCCCTTCTCTTAATACTTGCAACATTGAGTGATCTGTGAAAACTCATACCCATCATGTGCACTGATGGTGACCGCGAATACTTGACGCCGTGACTTCACCACTTAAAACTCGTCTACAAACGGGAGACTTTAGCATCAAAGTTGAGTCTTCCCAACAACTTGTTCCATTTTTAACTAATAACCCTTCATTCGACCCACACGGTATATTGTATTCAACCGACGTATTTCTTGTATAACGAATTGTAGAATAAATTTTGTTCCATCACCCAATTGTTCTTAGAAAGAAGGACTCAAAAAATAAAGAGATCCTGAAAACAATGATGACATGATTACTTAAGTGTATAAGGCTATAAACATTGTGTTACAGCGTTGAATTTCATTGATTATATTTGAAGGATTACTTTTGTATAATATCATTAAGCCTTGCTTCCTATTTGCTCAGCATTTGCATTACGATTGCTATTACGAAGTTTCAACTTTTACGTTACTGGTTTCTTGAATTTATCGCATTAGTTCTCATTAAAAATAATCATAATCAATTTGACAGCAGGTGGTTGATCACGTTTCAGTAAATCTTTGCTTCAAAAAGAGCTATCATTTGAGCAAAACGAGCATAACTGGTACATCACATTCAAATGAAGAAAATATGTGAAAAACAATGAAGAAAATATCGGCCAGAAAAAAAAAGATCTCTGAGGCCAAACATGAAAGAAACAAACTCTGAGGTTGTTTGTGAAAGAAAAGAAGATCGTTTAAACATTTAAGCGAATAGTGAGACTAGCGATCACGACTTTTATGCCAGTTAAATTCATCGAAAAACTAAAAACAATCTTCAGAACAACACTAACGCGTTTAGTAGCTCAAAAAAATGTTCAATAGAGACTCACTAATTCAAAATGACTTCTATCACCGCAGTTTGCGCGGAAAAAAATTTAACGTCGCATCGTACATGGTTGTTTTTTAACATGAGTCCTGAAAGAATCTTCAATAACTGCCACAAAATCGGATGCTTTTTAAAAAACAAAGCATCTGTAAAATCCTGAGAAATGCTAGTTTTATTTTTGTTTGTTTTAGAATAAAATATTTTAAAAAATTTTTGAATTTCATTGTTATTCTGCTTGTGCATTTTCCAGGAAAATTGATAGCAAGATTTTGGCGATGTTGAATGGCCAGCTCGGGCCCCTGACACATCATCCTAAAAGGATGAGTATTCCGTAAAAAGCCTACAAATCTACGCCAACTCAGGGCGTACATCGAAATCCAGCGAACTGGACCAGACCTCACCAGCACCGAAATGAAAAGCCTACGTAATCGTGCCTATTCTCCTCTGCGCTCAGCAACTCGTGAAGAATATTGTGCACAAAACGTAGGCAAATTGAAACTATAGTATGCCACACGATGGCATAAATGGCTTATCCTTTTAAAATTCATGCGATATTTTGGGAGCTGTTGAAGATTCTTTTAGGACCCATACTTGAATATTACCCTGTACTTGGTTCTAAAGGTACCCATTCTCTTTAGGTACTGTAGAAATTCGTTATTACGTCACCCTCTAATTCAATATACGCCTTCTCACCTTGGCATGTGTAGACCAACTCACGCGTCGTTCTCAGGGTAGCACATAAAATTACTTGCCTCAATTATGCTCATTTTCAAGCGCTCATTTGCAAGTGCAAAGTGAAAGTGATGACTCAAGAGCCTGTCGTTGAGTCCTCAATACTTGAAAGTGGCTGTCTCCGGCCCCTTTTTGAAACGCTCTTCAAAGACACTTAAAATGATTTACAAAGCTGCACCCATGGAGAAATGATATCAGAGAAACGTACATTAATAAAGACCGATGGAGTCTTTGGTTAGCAGGGCGTGAGAATTGGTAGTCCCACATTCAAAAATTGTTGGCATAAAGTGTAAATATGAAGGTTGGCAGTGCCTCATTTCGATGACATTGACTGCATTCAATGGTGTTCATTCTTTACCATCCTCCTGAAAGAGATCGCAGGCCATGAAAACGAGCAGATCTGTGCATATTTACGTGAAAATATTACACGAGTTACATTGAAACAGGTTCAGTCTAAGTAGCTTGTAGCCAATCACATTTTATTTAAAGGGACTAATTCATACAGAGCTCTGAATGCTGACAAATAGCCGTTATGTTGATTTAATGTATTGGCAAATAAATCGCAAAGCATGATTGTAAAAATAACCTTCACGTGTTGTTCACGCCGACCCTCTGATGTATCGAGGTCCCATACAACCGGGAAATAATGAGCGCAGTTCGGTGGGTGCAGGAAAACATCTCCAGAAGCTTATGTACAGCAGAGATTGACTATTCACAGGGGATGATATGTTTTCGTGAAAGACAAGGCAGAAATAACTTATCATTACGAGTAAAATTGACTCACGTGGAATAGGTGAAGGTAACTTGACGAATATTTAATATTTTGAAGTAACAAGCTGCACTTGAATATCTTGATACACCTCTGATTATAAATAATTTTATTTAAACTCTCCAATGAAACATGAGGGTGTTTTCGTACCCTTACAGAATTCTTCTCTTGAACACACCTTATGGAGCGTTTTCCTCACAAAACATTAGGCTGCGTTACGTTACTGCGCCGTCTTCTTTTACTCGTGAAATTCGTCTTTGTGAATGTATCAGTAATTTAATGTATCTCTTTAAGTTCATGAGTGCAATTTTTTGCAATCACGTTTGTGTTGAGGCGTTCCTATACTGAACATATTCGTGCGGCACTTTGCAGTATTTAAATTAGTCAAATTTCGATAGGATTTTTCAAAATGATTATACATATTAGGGAATGTACAAAAACAGACCTCGTAGTAAAGAGTTGGAGGACATATTTGAAGATGACAAATTTTAAGGTGGCAATGCTCTTTGAAGACAATTACATTACTCTTTAAAGACTACTATAAAGGAACAATGAGATGCTGCGAAAGCCCAGTGAAGGACATCAAATATAATACGAAAAAAAGTTTTTGAGGATGACTATGAAGAACATTAGTTTTGAAAAGTAATGATAAAAAGCGGCAACTCTGAAATTTTCCCGTCAGATATAAGTGAAGAAGCACGCATATGAACGCAGATCTGCGACATACCTGCGTTACAGCTCTAAAATATTCGTGTATCTTAGACAGCCACGGCAGGAGCCGAGGCAGGTGAGGGCCCTCGCTTTTGGGTCACATTAAGCTGCGTAATTGAGTCCATTAGGTTTTGTCTTTGTCAGGCGGGAGGCGTCAAAGCAAAATGCTAAAGGACGCAGGAGTGTCGAGCCCAGCAAGCTTAAATAGGAGGCCCAGGAACATGCGCAAGTGCAAACGACCGACAAAAGCCCTGCTAATTGTACGATCATTTTTGTGGTCAGGCCGCAAACGATGCTCCCAAGGGCCATCACGGCCACTTTTGCCTCTCAAGAAAGATACCAGCGAAGGCGCCAAGTGCGTTCCCATTTCGGCCAGCATTGAATAACACAACTGAAGGATACTCTATTCTAAGCATGTCGCTCTCTGTTCATGCTTCGGCGAGCACTGCTGAGAATATAACATTTGCTAAAATTATATTTTTTCTCGTTTGCTCGGGTCAGCGAGCGATACCAAAATCCCACCAGGTACGTAAACTGAAATAATTTTTCTAGTCTAGACCATCCAAAACCGTCGTGCTTTTCATTGCTGGATTCTAACATTGTTTCATAGCTCCAAAACAAGGCATAAGCAAGGGATATCAGACTGCTTTTAAGCGCTTTTTTTTACGCTAGATTAAAGAAAGCAAACGAAAAATTAGCTCTAAAGTGTTGAACTGGTAATACTCAAGATAATTTCCCACTTGGAAGGTTCTTGCATTAATTTTGTCGTACAATTATTTCATTTTGAATTGTATTCAAAGAATCTTCTGAGGTGCAAGAAGTAGGGTCTCAAAAACCTTAACCCGAAGGCACACAATTTTTTTTAAGTTTACTCAAACGTTTGAGGTTCGATGAGTTGGAAACAGAGAATATTGTGCTGAGTGTAAACAGGCCTCTGCCCGTAGCTAAGATACTTCACATGCAAAAAAAAGGCGGTGCTCAAATGCCTTTGACTGAAACGGCAATGACGTTCATAAGTACGGGACACGCATGTCTTCTAAAGACCGAGACTTCAATGAACAAAGCTAGAAACGCTACTAGATATTACTGAACGTTCAGCAATTGCACACATGTCTTCTGAGGCTAGCCTTCCGCCACACCCTACAGAAATTACAGTTCAAGAAAACAAGTTCTAAGATAAACAAGGTAACCTGAACAAAAATTTTGTTCTTTGAAAAACATTTGTACTCGTGTAGCACACAAGTGCTACACGAGTGATTATTTTTTGAAAAAATTGATTACAGTTTCATGTGAAAAACTCTAGGCAACCGCGCCCCAGAGAAAGTTTACTCTCCTACCCTATGTAAACAAAATGTGTTTTATGCTATGAGCACAAGAATTACCAGAGGTCTATTCAAAGTCTCCTCCAAGCAGAGGGAGAAAGATTCCTTAATTTCGTATTATCATCGAGTTATACAGCGACTCGCCTCCGGGTCATATTATGGGCAAATTTTATCCCTTTTATCGAACAACAGGATAAAATTTTTGAAAAGCTTTTTGTACAATCAATCAAGTGTTCCTACTCTCATTTTCGGTGCTATAGAACTTTTAATATAAATTATAAATGGGAAAATTCACTTCAAAATTGATACCACGCTTTTTTATAATATAATGAAATCTTTCCCGGAAAAACGTGTACGAGCAGAAGTATCAAAGCATTCATTATTCGATAGATATGTTGATAACAATATTCATGCCTCATAAGCTCAAGTCATTATGTTCTGTACTTTATTTATATTTTACAATTAAAAAATGCTCAATGCTATGTTGTAACCGCCGTTAAATACTTATAAACTCATAAATATCCGCAAATAATTCGGTATCAATGTTCGAATTCATTTCTCCATATCATATATAATGAGTGTCCATGCATTTTTATGGGAGTTTAGGCTGAGTTATCGATAAACATGGCCTGAAGTCTCGCTGCCCTAACAAATGTGGCCTGAAATTACGCTATTTTCTATGATGTGGCATAAAATCCCTGTACCTCCGTAGATATTTTCAGGCTAAATGTAATTCCAAACGCCTACAAAATTATCAACATTTTGTAGCATCTACTCATTTGAAACGAAAGCAACATCCCATCTTAAAAAGCAGTGTTTTTCGGAGTAGTTCGTGAGATTGACTCGCCTCGATATATACGTATCTTTTTCAGAAAACACCATGACATGAGCTGCCAGAAATCTTTTCCATCCTCTGACAGTCTTTTCCATGATTGGACGCAACCATACACATCATGAAATTGCAATAGCCCATAATAAATTACTTTAACACTCGACTGAATCGAAAACCCACAGACGAATACACCGTGTGACCGGGCTGCGAAAGAAGAGCGGAGGGCTAGAAGAATAACAGAGGCCGGATTTGAAACAGTTTACGTCGAGGTGGTGCAGCTAGTTGCTTCAAGTTCTTCTAAGTTGACTAGGTTACACTATGCGCATTTTAGATTAACTTCATTTGAAAAAGTTGAAATTGCAAGCACCGTAGTCAAGTAGACATAAAACTCACGCTGCTAGCTGTACAGCTACGTCAAAATAAACTGATTGAGAATCTGACTTCCGGAGTAAGCGTCTGAGTCACGCTGGGCATTGAATCAGAAGATTTGCAAAACAAAAGGCTCGACGACTTACTTTCCGTGAGTGGCTACGAAGAAGAAGGCGGAGATTTGCTGAACAATAAATCCCAGGAGACAAAACTTGCTGGGCTAGTTCAGAAACTTCCTCAGTAGATCAAAAGATATTTGCTGGCCCTACGGGATATTCCGAACTGTGAGACATGATCTGTAGCACGTTCTACTATTCAATTTAAGACTTGTTTCCTGTGAAAATTTCCGGAAAATTTCTTATTGGTAATGATTAATTTTCGCTTAGAGCTTAAGCCAGACTTACCTCACAAACTGTAGATGAATTGCACTTACTGAAAGAACGTGTACGAACATAGGCTTCAGAGCATTCATTATTTAATAGATTGGTCAAAAAATTCATGCCTCATAAACTAAAGTCAAAATGTTACGCACATTATCCATGTTTCAAAATTTAAAAAACTTAATGAAGTCTTGCAAACACAATCAAAATGCTAATAAACACATAAATTTTTAGAAATAATTGTGTGCCAATGTTCATTTATATGGAACAATTCATTTTAATATTGACATCACGCTTTATTTATAACATAATGAAATGATTACAGGAAGAACGTGTACGTTCAATCAATATTCAATAAATGATCAATGTCCAATTTCCGTTTTCACACCTTGAGAAACAGTATTCCTTTCCGAAACCGTGTTCTGCATGACTTGGCCATGCAGCGCTGCCTAGCGTTTCCTGACTCCTCGTAGCACCTCTGACCTTATTTTTTCGTTCTGTTTGCTTAAAACTATTTTCTTAAAAAACCCCGAGTTTTGGTTTGATGAATAATTCCAAATGTACACCTGATGACATTGTCCAAGTCAAAAATCATCAGAAAGCAACCTCGTGACTAATAAGCTTCACTGAGACGCGCATGCAGTCCGGAGAACTTATGGTCTCCATCGTTTTCTCCGGCTCGGCCTATTAGAGGAAATAAAATGTCGGCCTTTTCCAACCTTACGTCTGTGCCTTGCTCAACTACCCAAATGTGGAGAACATGAGAGATCATTTACCTCGTAGTTTTATTATTCTCAGTTTGAATTCTGCATCTAGCACGCCAAAATTGAGAAATTTCGTTAACATTCCACATGCTTCGCATCCAATGATCAGAAAATCTGAGTTGGAAATCTACCATCTGAAGAAAGCTTATCCAGTCATAAATGAAATCCTTTCATTTCCCATCTGTAAACAGGACTGTAATGAGCATTTGTATTCAAAAAGCAGTAAAACAAATCTAGTAATCTGGTAAACATTTCAATTGCTTTGAACTGTGTCGTTTTGGAATCACGATGAGCATTTAGATATCGTCAACTTCCATTAGCGCTGCTTCCAACTGTAAATAAAACTGTACTCGAAACTGGACGACGTCTAGCACTACTTCACTACTTGAACAATCCACGAATCAAGAGAAAGGGAGTAACTAGACACGTTGTAGACATGCACTGAGTTCGCGATATACCAGTTAGCGTTTAAATATTCACTGTGGCAAATACCGCATTTACAAGCGAAAAAAATCCCACAGGGAGGTGTTTTTCATCTCTGTGGTATTTTTATATAAACCCTCAAACTATCAATGAGAACCTCTGTGAATGGTTAACATTCGAAAACGCGGAGAGACACTACTTTGCTGGGCTCTAGAATGCCCTGAGGAAAATACCGAAAAGAATCAGCTTCCAATCTCTTGAATGAGCAGCCCGTGTATTGAGAATACTTCTTACAATTTCTAAACATGTGAAAAAACTCAATAATTTTAATTTTGAGGTTAATGTAATTCGCGTTGTTTAAATCTAAAAAACAATATGTGACTTCCTTAAATTTTTCAATTTCAACTATCAACCTAGAATTTGTGTCGCTGACCATTTCTATGCTTCTTAACTCACCCTAAGAATAAGAAGACTGAGATGACCGCGGCTGCTCTCATCAGAGCATCCTCGGCGCTACACTTCAGAGCTCATACTCCGACCGGTAGCAGAGCTCCCACCGGTCAGGCGCTCTGCTTTGTTACTTATCATCAATAATTCTTTGCCGAGCTTTATTTGCAGTGTGATTAAGTGTAAAGAGTGAATGGCAACTCTACGGATTTCGCTTTTCTTCAATCATCCGTGTGCCATTTCCGACCTGGTTTGGAAAGTGATAGTGATTGTAAAGCCTCGCAGAGGGAACTGCGACCTACCATGGCCGGCCAACTCCTCATCCTCCGCCTCCCCTGCGCCACTCTGCTCATCTCGTCTCCTCGCCTCTGGACGTCTGCAAACGCACGACTGCGGTTCGATGGTAAGACATAATCTTGGTCACCGTCAGTTCATTTCATGCCTGTCAAGCAGACAGTGCTAGTCTCGTCACCTTTAAAATACATAGGAGAGAAATTACTTAAATACTCAATTACTCTATTCAGTAAGTACTGAATTACTTAAATACTGAATTCCCTATTTACTCTATTAATCACTTTGAGGACCGCTAGACAGCCACCTTCCCTCTTTACTTAAACTGTAAATTAATGAACTATTAATTAATGAACTTAACTTAAACTTACACTATTTATTAATGCTGAAGCATTAAAGTATTGGTTTTCTCTCCCGGCAGCGGTGTCAGGCACTAGGGCTTCCGAGGGCGCTGATGGGGGTGTACCAGATTCCCCTTATCCTCAGATAATCAAAGATTAGGTTTTGTCAATGTGTTTATTCTTAATAAAACCGTATAAACTCTTTTCGTTTCCATCACCTGCTATTGTGCCTGGTACTTAATTTGTCAACATGAGAGAATATAGCACGTTTCCTGTGTTAGGTTAAACTGCTGATGTTCAATATTCAATTCAAATTTAAAGTCAATTGTAGCAAGTGATTTTGAAAATAGCAAACATTAACTGGATCGTGCCTTCATTTGGCTTTCATTGAGTAATTATAAAAATTGAGTTAGTGACTGTAGGTCGGTCAGCAGCGTTATGAAAATTCACTCCGTAACTACCTTTCCTAGGAAACGTGTTAATCAATCTCTCTTCATCACAATGTGATCAAGCAAAAGTTAAATGTACCCAAAACGTACTTGACTCTATTTAAGCCTTAGAATTTTTTGCATCATCCGTGCTGTTGTGACACAGCTCGCGTTACAAGCACTCAAAGCAGGTGGAAATTGTTACTTCTTCGTAGCAAAACAGAAATGTGCTTAGAAATGAAACAATCTTGTGGAAACAAAGTTTGGCGCATGTGCACAACACACGCGCAGCTGCTGGAAAGTTTCCCGTCGCAGTCTCTCGCAGAAGTTGGACCCCAGAGCGAACAGAAGCCATCACGGTTGTGTACCTGCTTCTTTCAATTTAGAAATCCTAGAAATAAACAGCCAAAACACAGGGCGTCAACAGACTTGTTCACTGTATCAAATAAGGCACGCTAAATTAAAATGATGTTACACCTTACGACATAAGGAAGAATCAACTCAGTGAATTTTCAATTTTAAATTCCATGTATAGTGCTGAAATAAGAGGGCAGTCAAACTTAAAATTTGAAATGAGTAAAACTAATGAAATGAATGCGCTTTTAAGTTCCCAAAAACTAAATTTCTTTACATAGATGAACAAATTAGGCGTATGCTCGTAGACACGCCCTCATACACGCAAAGGCGCCCTCATCCAGATGCACACACAGCATCACATCTTTAGGTGAGTGATTAATTAATTCCACAACACATGCATCTTTATTAAGATCAGATTTGATATCAAAATTAAATGAGACTCTACGATCCTTAGGTCTTGTTCATTATTTTCTCTTCGAATGGGGGAAAAATTAGTATTGTTGAATAGGTAGCTAAGGTCCTCGTAATTATCGTTAATTACTAGATGGGAAGGCGAATACGAGCTCGGTTTTATGAGCAATTCCTGAATATAGGCTTTGTATGATGAACTGCTGAAGTTTAGTGCTCCCAAAGACTGCGTGCAGCAGTCACACTTTTAAAAATACACACATCCACTCAGCAAGAATTCCTCTCAACGCTCGTTATTACAGGGAAAGAAGTTGTTTTAAACAATTTTTGTGAAACACTTAGACTTCCGCTGAAGTATAAAACTTGCAGAATGATGATAACAATGCTTTCTTGAGTTTATTATTTGAATTACCGATAAAAGGAAGTTCTAAGTTCAGTGTTTGTTTTGCTACGAGACAGCTGAGGAACAAAATATCTATCTAAAAGGTTTTTGAGGAAATATAATAAATAAACTTTCGATACTCATTATTTGCTAATAACTTTAAATCTATTTAACTTCTTATGAAAAATTTCATGAATACTAGGTATGCACCAAGTCCGAGAAGCGAACTGACTAGCTGGTTATGCAATTGCGCCAGAAAGAAACTCCGCAGCGCCAATTTTGCACTAACTTCTAAATTTCACGATATGTTAGTGAACTGATCTTAACAAGCTATATACCATTCAATTCAGCATCATTTTCTATTTATATTTTGACCGCAATTGGTCAAACTGAAGTTCAATGTTCAATTCAAATTTAAAGTCAAAAATTTGTAGTAAGCAATTTTGAAAATAGTAAACATTAGCTGGATCGTGCCTTCATTTAGCTTTATTATTTATGAAAATTAAGTTTGTGACTAATTGTAGGTCAGCAGCATTATGAAAATCCTCCCCGTGGCCACTGGTGGCGCACGTCGCGGTCACAGTGATATAATTAGCATTATCATTTTTTTAATTAAATTATCCTCGTGTCCTTTAGTTTTTATAACAAGAACAAATCGAAAACATAAAAAGAAATTTCGTAAGTCGAATAAATGTTATTTTAGTGAATTTTCGGTATAAAATTATGTTCAAAACATAATAAACATGTTAATATTTAGTCGCATAACCTTCCTGGGCTTTGACAGCGTGCAGTCTCTTTGGCATTTCCCCAATTACTTTCCGACAGTAAGCTGGAGAGAGGGCGTCCCACTTCACTTGAATTTTGCTCCAAAGCTTATCAAGATTATTGATGGTGTCTTTGCGTAACTGTTGCTTGATATGGTGCCACACGTTCTCGATTGGATTTAAGGGTTGGTGACTGGACATATCAATCCAAACAAGCTCCAAAGTTCAATAAGATTATTGGTGGTGTCTTTGCGCAACTGTTGCTTTGTAACTCCCGAACGGAGCCACCGCTGGCGTCAGGTAGAGAAGGAAAGGCTGAAACGTTTCGAGCAGTTTACTGGAGATCGGAGCTTGCTGGACTGTGCTATCGATGGGAAGTGGCCAGACAATATGTGATTGCGCAGACACGACGAGCGCTTTTACGCGGCTCGGCTCACGGATGTCCGGAGGGAGACATATGCCTCCCCCTATCCAAAAAAAATTTCGGCTCAAAAAACAAAAAATAAACAAATGGCCCAATTACACTAACTACAGATTTGTAAAAAATTATGCGAAAAACGGTCGCTCTAAATACGAAAATAAAAACAAAGTTTTTAGATACAAACAGAGAAAAATGATACTCTCGACATAATTAATTTGTGATATTGAAAAGCAACGAAGATAGCACCGTCCGCCATACTTCAAAAAAAAAACGTAAACACAACACTATATAACTGGTTAAATATCTATAATACAGCACAAAGTTAAATGACTAAAATACCTAAACGCAAATCAAAAATGAAAAGGGTAGCTGAAGCGATATTACATAAAATCCCCTTTTCTTCAAAAAATTAAAAGTAAACACTAGTTACAACGGCATTACACAATACATGGTTAGTACTAGACAAACAACGCAAGTAGACATACGGCTGTAAAAATGCTAGTTATTGCTCATATAGAAATTAATTAGTAATTTTACCACGCAGATAGAAACAGGAATTAACACCGAGTAGAATTAGTTAACGCTCAAAAAACATGAGTAAAACGCCAGTTAAGAATAACTATAGAAACAAATCCGCAAAAAAATTCTATTAAAAATAATTATCAGAATGATACGCCGACTTTCATTAACACATTAACGACCTGGATTCGCATGAAAACAAAACATTTCCTCCTGTTGCACCGAATTTGTGACGGTACATAAATCAAAGTAAGTAACAAATTAGTAAATAACACAGTAGTAAAAATTGCGTAGAAAAATGTTGAATAATCGTTTTTTTAGTAACTTACTTTTAAGAATTGCATAGCAACTGCATAGACATAACTTGATAAGGTGCCACACGTTCTCGCTTGGATTGAAAGTCTCATGACTGGACATACCAATTCAAACATGAAATGCTTTGCTCACGGAGGAATCTCTCGACATGGTTGCTGTGTGAATGGAAGCATTATCCTGCCGGAAGATGGGATTTTCTTCGAACGAGAACGAGAGGCATTCGAACGAGAGGCCCTGGACCATGAACACTGATGACTCCCCATACCATGACAGAACCGTCATCACCTCGAAGTGTTGGAATTGTACACCTGGTATGAAATACCTCGCCTCTCATTCGTCGTCAAACCAATTGCCTACCATAGCTGCCTCACCTAATGAAATTGCTTTTATCACTAAAATGCATCCTCTCCCAGCATAAGGCGTCAAAATCTTCATGAATTCTGGCGAATTCCACACGGCGCTTTCTGTTCTTCACCGGTATCATCGGTTTGTGTCTTGCAATGCGAACGCTCAACTAAAATTCATTTAATCTATTCTTAATTATTGAAACAGGACTCTTTTCAACAAGGCCACATCCTTATTTAACCCGAGGAGCAGTTTCAAATCTGCTTCCGAGACTGCAGGTTTTTATGAGACGATCTTCCATTTAAAAAGTAACTCTTGGGCGATAAAATTTTGAATACCAGGTGTTCTGATGCTTTACCACTGTCAACAGCACAGTTTTTCATAACATATGAGTTTTCCCTTAAATTCTCAGTATGAGAATCCATCATTATGGAGTTTAGTTAGCTCTTCTCGATCACGAAGAGAAAGACGAGGCATTCTGAATGAATTTTTACTTAATTATAACGTTAGAAACACTGGAGCAACTTTTAACAAAATTTAAGACGTTGTCTGGTCTGAAACGCGGATAAATTTCCTCGATTAGGGTCTAATTCAAAACTGAAGAGTTTCTTTTTGACTTGAAAATTTTCATTTTGCCTCTTTAAAAAATATGTTTACCCAAGTAACAAAGAAATTCGAAAAATGTATATGAAATTAAAATGAAGAAATAACCCTGAATTTAATAGTGTGTCACTCATTATGGTTAGTTACTCAAATTTCAGTAGAATTTACTATTTTATTCAAATATTGGCATTAAGGAGTTTAAATTTGGCGTTAATGTGTATGATTTTACATTTCCTTCATATTTGCAACTTAAAGATTTGGAACCAAGATAAGTAAATCATGCTTTCTTGTTATGGTAATCAGATAAGAATTCGATTTCTTATACGGAGAATATGGTTTCCTTTTAGAATATGGTTTCCTTTTAATGTAAATTCAATTTTCGGACGATGAAATAGCGAAAAAAACGAGTGGCTCCTCTTTGGACTTGAACATAACTATAATGTCACATCCGAACATTTACCTTAAAATGTAGATTCGAATGATGGTAGACATTGTATGTGGTCAATACTTAAATGATGGGTCGAGGCCTGAAACGTTCATTTTTTATACAGACTGCATAGAATTTTTTGTACAATGTGGAGTGCTTTAGTTTTCAGCCTTAACTTTAGATGGTAGACATTGGTTCATAAAACGTTTTTTAAAGCGTGTCACAAATAACTGTAATCTATACTACAATAACACTCGCGTCCGTAAGTCACGCCACAGAACACTTAAAGGCCCTAATACACGAGCGCTCTTCACCGGCACCGATCCTTAAGGCCCTTTTACATTGACGGTGTCTTCGCGCTCCTCACCGTCGCTCCATCCCGCCAGTCAAATAAACTCCGCCCACAGCAATGCAAAATGACCCTTATTGACACGCTCTCGGTAAGGAGCGGCAACATTCTGCATGCTAAATATTGGCGGTGTGCACTGCCAGTCAACAGCGTTCAGTTGCTCTTGAGACCATAGAGGGCATGTGTAGTCCTGGCTTACATATTATGTTGCAAGGAAGAAATTAAAACTCCTATTGAAAAATGTGAAGAACTTCCATGTTCATGGAACGTTAAGCTCGTAGAGCATAAAAACAGAGTGTCCAGAGAAGATGCTTTTAAAAGTCTAGCATCTCACTTCCCAAATTATGATATTGCAGTGGTTACAATGAAAATCCAAACACTGAGAGGCCAAGATAGGAAACAGCTCTCACTATTCAAAAAATCAAAGAAACATACACTGCGTGTGTAAACGTAAAATTAATTACAGTGTAGTTAACTTGCACAATGTACATTGCTCTCAAGAAAAGTACTTCAAATGCACGGAAAAAATTCGGCAGGTGTCATTAGAAGATTATTCAAATTAAAGGAAAAAGTAAAAAAAGTACACTTACAAATTAGTAATTGGTATTTTTTTTCTTTCCATTTACAGTGTTTTTTGAAGGTAACTGGGTAGTATTAAAGCTTTTTATAATATTAGACTTTTTACTTCTGCAAATTATCCTGTTAAATTTCTGAAAATTGTTCTGCCAAGTATTCTGTCAGTATTGCAAGAGCAATACTGACGATTACTGTCTCTGGGGAAGGAGCGTCGTGTTGAGCGGCAATGTAAAAGCAAGCCGGTGTGCACTGACACTCAATCCTCTCGTGGGAGGAGCTCTAGCAAGTTCACCGTCGCTCCACATCGACGCTCCACACCGCAGGTGTAAAATGGGCTTTATGAGTGTCGCTTAGCTCCGCCTACTGCAGCTAAGCTCCACCCACTGCAAGCCAAAATGACCCTAATTTCGTGAGCGGCACCGATCCTTATTACCGTCACCGGGATATCAAGCAAGTTTAATGGCCTTTAGATATTTTCCCTCATGAGCGTCAGTGATAATGAATGGTGACGGTGAAGAGCGCTCGTGTATAAGCTCGTCAGCGATAATTCAGACGCTGTGAAGGGAGATTGTGACAATGCCGCACTCCTTGTGGTCACGTGAGGTTTCTATCTTGATTAATAATTACAAGCAGTATCCATGCTTATAGAATTCAAAGCTGGATTCAAATAAAAATAGATTGGTAAAAGAAGACGTCTACCAACAGATAGGGAAACA
>JACJUY010002112.1:92911-117033 GCA_014220935.1 Platorchestia sp. MABIK
AGGGGTATGAGCAAAAAAATTCCATAGTCTAACTCCCCAAAATCCTACTCACACCAAAGACGCTCACGCAGCCAAAGTTCCTCTGACATAAAGTTGTTTTTCTGTCTTGAAGAAGATATGCGGCGGTATACTAGCTAACATTATTCAAAAGTTTAACTGCATTATGTTCATAACATATATCTGATCGTTATTATTGATATAATTTCTCCTCAGGGATCAGACGATAAGCAATAGTTCTAAGTTAGATAGGTTGGTCTACCCTATGCTCGAAGCACTGCCGCTCCCACCACATATTGTTTATTTTAGTCTTAAAATATTTTTTCATAAAATTCATCATCCAATGTCATTTACAATAGGGATTCTTAGCCTGAATGACATTTTAAGCATCTTTGATGACGGCGGTTATTTGTATTCGTCATTTGGTGGGCCCTGGTGCACTTCATGCTATCAAATATTGAACAAATTAACTGAAAAATTTTGAAAAATGATTCTGAGAAAAAACCCACTTCATTTCATCCTGGCAAAAATGTGATCATTCGTCGTTTTCTTGCAAAAATAAACTTCCAATGGCGCTGCAATCGACGCTGTGATAAAAAGCTGGTATGCAGGCTCTTTACTTTGTAGTTGTTATACTACCTAAAGTTTTTGGCTGGTGATCAAACTCATTCAAACAACCTTTTACCAAACATTATCACACCTGTGATTTAGCTCGCGTTCGCGTAATAACTATGACATCGATAATGTTCAACATCGCACGATAGTTGAAACTCAACGTCCAAGTTATCGTACCAAACTTTGCACATCCCGCTTTGCAAATTTTTGCTACGTGTGTTCAGTGCCCTGAATTCTTAACTTTGTATTTGCTGCTCCGCGGGTAATGGTAAATTTTGAAAACTCTCTGCACTTATTGTGTGACCAGCAAATTAGTGTTGGTAGTGCACTTTTCATAGTGGATTTGTTCTCGCACATAATAATTGTTCATAAGTTTCAGGAACAACTCCGTAAGTTCCAAATTATGAAGTTAAAGGTTTCTGTGTCTGTAATGAAACACGATATACTTTTGTTCGCCCACTCTTCTTCCGTTATTTGATAGGCTGCAACAGAGTAGTAATTTTGCGTGTTGTTGGCAAATTTTTTGGTCGTAAAAAATAAAAGTATGACTGACCAAAGCAATTGATGTTTCTTTCCTCGTTCCTAAAGTTGTATCACCCAAATGTATGTAAGATTGATACACTGACATAGTAATACCTTGACTATATATTTGAATGACCTGTTTTTGTCTGGTTCAAGTAATATACTTAGATCCAGTAGTCTAAAAAACTTCAGTATTAAGAATCAATGGAATAAATTTTTCCATAATATTTACAGAGGACCTGAACACTTTAACTGCGACGGTTGCAGTGGTTACTGAGTGAATTTTTATTATGCTGCTCACCCACCAATGGTCACTAGCTCAATGTTGATAAAATGCTTAATTTAAACTATATGAAGGTACGATCCAGTTTATGTTTGCTATTTTCAACATCATTCGCTACAATTGACTATAAATATGAGTTGAATATCAAACTTCAGTGTGACCTGCCTTAGTCAAAGTGTTAAGATTGACCTCAATTTATATTTCTAAATGCTTTCAACTTGGTATTGGATGTTGGGTGCTCCCAGTGAACACTACATACGAACGTAAAAAGTTTCAGTCAGAGTTGACGTCGGTGATAACGACTGACAGGAAACATTCCAACTTTACATAAACACCAAACTATTCTTGCCGAAACAAGTCTGAAGAGAATCCTGAGAAGAACGAAGGCACAGGTACATCTACAGGTTTCTAGGTACATGCAATTCAACCGAAAATCGAGAAAACTCTTTTCTCAACTGCACAGAAATGGCTCCTGTGGTGATCTTGAAAAGAACGAATTTGTTCGGAATATTTCGCAGAAATATATTCGAAATGAGAAGTAAGAAATCTCGGATTTTTTCCAAATTTGCCCACCACTAATGCTACACATAAGTTCTCCCTCTTGTAACTTCCGAAATAGTCCACCTATCGACTTAAAATTACTCTCAAACGAAAGATTGAAACATTCTTTCGTTTGAGAGTAATTTGAAGTCAATAGGTGCATTATTTCGAAAGCTACAAGTGGGTGAACTTATGTGTTGCATTAGTGGCGGGGCTTATTTGGAAAAGATTCGAAATCCCTGTTCTAGACTGCAAAAATTTACAGAAATTACTCTTCTGGAGAAGAAAAAAATTATTTTGAAAAAAGTTGATACCTGAAATGCTTTAAAACCAATTAGATTTGAAATAGAAGTGAATCCTTGCACTGCCTTTGATCTGTATGCTGATTATTTTGTGAAAACTACGTGCAATTTCATTGATCGGTGCCCCGACAAAGATCAGTATAAAACGCGCAAATTGAGCTACCTTGGTCATTTTGGCGTTTTGCAGTATGTAATTTTTCGAGAAAATCGTCCAACTTTGTACGGAAATTTACCTCGAAGGTCAGATGACGTAGTGACATGAACAGGGGAGTGGGAACAGCAACCTCAACTCTGCCATGCGAGGTATGTCGCATCAGTAGTCACGACGCACGTACGTGATGCGGACACCTGGAAATTTCCAGACGAGCGAACGAATTTTGAAACCGCTCAGTAGTGCGCGTAAATGAAGGCAAACGTGGAGTAAGGAGCGTTTCACGTGTTACGAAAGGCATTCAAAAACTGATGTTACAAACTTTTACTGTAGCTACAAAATATTAAAAAATGACATTTTCAGGAATCAGCAGAGATTTAAACATTGATCGTTTTACAGGTAACCAAAAGTAAAGGTTGTGACGAGCCGCAAAAAATTTTTTAGACAAATGATCTTTTGGGGATGATAGTTGATCTTACAGGACTCGTATGCTGAGGATCCACGAGTGTCTGGGAATCGCTTCTGCATACAGTAGGTATATGACCTGCTTCTACGTAGCAGGCGGTCATTTTCAACACTAATTGAATTTTAACACCTATTTCTGGTTAAAGTTCATCTTTTCAACTTAGTTTAGAACACCTGCTCTGGGGACCACCACCAGAATAATTAAATAATCCTACTCAACTTCGAGGCTCGATCTTTCTGAAACGAATGTTTGAATTTCTACTAGTTCTTGGCAAGTTACTTTGTGTTTGTGCATTTTTAATCAAAGTTTCTAACACCCTGTATATACTGGGAATTTAGAACCATGAAGCATGAAGTATCTGAAACAATTTGTGACTGAAATAGAATAAACTAATTTTTTAGAGGACCTATAAAGGCCATTTTACATTGACGGTGTCTTCGCGCTCCTCACCGTCGCTCCATCCCGCCAGTCAAATAAGCTCCGCCCACAGCAATGCAAAATGACCCTTATTGANGTCCAGAGAAGATGCTTTTAAAAGTCTAGCATCTCACTTCCCAAATTATGATATTGCAGTGGTTACAGTGAAAATCCAAACACTGAGAGGCCAAGATAGGAATCAGCTCTCACTATTCAAAAAATCAAAGAAACATACACTGCGTGTGTAAACGTAAAATTAATTACTGTGTAATTAACTTGCACAATGTACATTGCTCTCAAGAAAAGTACTTCAAATGCACGGAAAAAATTCGGCAGGTGTCATTAGAAGATTATTCAAATTAAAGGAAAAAGTGAAAAAAGTACACTTACAAATTAGTAATTGGTATTTTTTTTCTTTTCATTTACAGTGTTTTTTGAAGGTAACTGGGTAGTATTAAAGCTTTTTATAATATTAGACTTTTTACTTCTGCAAATTATCCTGTTAAATATCTGAAAATTGTTCTGCCAAGTATTCTGTCAGTATTGCAAGAGCAATACTGACGATTACTGTCTCTGGGGAAGGAGCGTCGTGTTGAGCGGCAATGTAAAAGCAAGCCGGCGTGCACTGACACTCAATCCTCTCGTGGGAGGAGCTCTAGCAAGTTCACCGTCGCTCCACACCGACGCTCCACACCGCAGGTGTAAAATGAGCTTTATAGTACGTTGTTTAGAGGTACGAAAGCAAACTCAATTCCACTTTTGGTGCTGAAGTACGAGCTCGTAATTAGAATTCGCCTTTTATTTCTTACAGAACAAAAGTTGAACAACAAACAATTAAAAATGAACGCCTACAAGTTGAAAAACTATGTGTTATAATTTTCTTGACTATTGTGTTTTGATATTAGTTTCAGTATATTTTTACGATTTTCAAATTTAAATGAAAATTTTAATTTCATAAATTGGAATCAGATTTTTCCCAACTTTCGTCAGTAAAGGATCTTCCATTCACATCACTTTTTTTTTTCACTCCGTACGTGTTGTCGCAGTTGTAGGGATATATTCAACAGCGCCATCGCAGGTGGAAAATAAATCAGTCGAGAATATTCAAAAGTTCACTGAATAGTACACAGCTCTGATAGTGCCATAAGGAGACATTTTATGAGAATGGTGTTATTCTTAAGGCTTTGGAAATTCCTACCCCACTTGACGTTCATTTGAAAACGGAAACCATCAAATTACATTAAAAGGCTTTTCAAACTCAACACCTGATTTGAAACTTTGTGTTAAAGAATCGAGTTGTTCAATTTTTTTTAAATATAAACTTATGAAAGAAAAGAAAGAAAAGAAAGAAAAACATTTATTTCCAATAAAGTACAAACATGAGATGTCGATACATTGTTTTTTAAAACACCTTAACCTAAAACATCTTTAACTGATAATAACACATTGGTATCGTCATACCCGTGTAAAATGTTGAATCAAAAAATGATTAACAGAAAAGCACATCAAAAATGAGTTCCTTTCCTTTGCCTAATCTGATTTTGACAGCGCATTTGAATATAAGTTACTAAAAGAACACAATCCTCGTAACGCTTAGTTGAAAAATGTATTCGTTTGTGCGCATTATATTGAAATAAGAGCAAAAATCGTATGAAAAATATTTGTTGTCAATAAAAAATTAGTTCCGACATATGTAGTACGACTTATATAATATTTTAGTCGAATGAGATCAAAATCAAGATTCTAAGTTGAAAATATGTAAAGGAGTAGGGATTTGAGCTAATTTATATAATTTTGTGTGTTTGCACAATACCTTTTTTCCTTTTGCAAAAATCGAAAAAATTTTTAGAAGTAAATGTGTTCAGAATTCGATTTTACATATCTGTATACATTTTCGTTCCTCTAGATGCAATAAAAACGTAAACAGTGACATTTGTAAAATTTTGAAAATTTGGTAAAGTCCAGAGTAGTACCTGCCTTAAATCTCAAGCCTAAATGCTTCACAATGCCTTAAAACGGCGCAGAACTTTAGAACCACATGCTATGAACTACTTATAACGTACATACATGAACCACATATAACGAGCATAACTAAAAATTACAAGGTACTTGGTAAGCTTAGATTCTTCGCCAGGTCTATTCTTCAGAGGCTTTTATATGACTTTTCAAAAAACTGTTCTTCAAAATCATGAACTTTTCTTTTCTGTTTGTGTTGCATTTACAAATAAGTAAATTTGTTGGAGAAATTGGCGAGAGAACTTGGAATGGTTAATGAAGTTCAAGGTTGTGCTTTCTTCGCATTCGTAAACAGTAAACTATGAGATAAATGTTTTGGATCCCCGTGCAAAAAAAATGATATTTTATTGACGTGTATGTTTAGTTGTAACGATATCTCTTCATAGTGATTCAGTATAGCCTTACTTTATTTCCATTATAAAGTTCAAACTCGCAGGAAGCTTTACAATTCATCAAATTTAACTCCTCTATTCATCTGAGAGTTGTTTCGGTGTAGACATATAACGCCTTAGATATGGTTTGGTGTAGATGTATGGCAAAAACATCTTGAGGCAACGCCGTCAGAAAACACGTCAATTGATGAAATGCAAAGTCCTCGCATTCGTTGCCTTAGATGAATTCATACAAAATAATATTGGATGCAAGAGACAATATCTTCCTACCAAATATACACAGGTTTTTAGTTACGGCATTGACTACATGCACACAAGTGTTATCATAAAGAAGAGATACCTAGGTCTCGAGCAACTGAGGCTTATTTTATGCATATTTTCCGAATTTGGTGAATTCATGACAATACGGTCTCATTGTACTTCATTTAACATAGAAGTTCTTTAGTTCAACATTTCAGACAAACAAATATTCGAAGATTTCAGCAAAAGAAACAAGAAGTCGTAGCCTTGCTACCGCGGAGCGAAAGGAAATAATTATCGATTTTTCTACGCTCCCAAGAAGAAAAGAAAGCAAGATGCGCTTCACTCGCAGGCCGCCGGTGCGGATTGCACTGAGGGGTCTAATGGCAGCACTGCTACTGCCGATGCTGTTAGTTGCAGCGACCACTCCCACCTGGCAGACAGCTCTGTCCGACAATGTGGACCCTGACTCCGTGCAACTGCTGGAGCTGCGACTTCTGGCTTGCATCCAGATGTGTATGAAGCGAGCCTGCGCAACAGTGGTACATCAAGGTCAGTTATACGGTAGTCAGTCGTGTTTTATGCTTTTCTTATATACTTCTTAGCTGCACATCTTGATATCCGGTTGTTGTTGACGTTGATTTTTGGCTTGTGATGTTTGACGGTTGTATGCGTTGTTGGGCAGCAGTTAGGGATTCTGGGTGGTTGAGTGTGATGTTCGACTGTTATGAACACGATCATTAGTGGTGCTGGCCATTTGCTTGTGTTAATTGGTATTTTTGTGATATTGGTGATTCTTGGGAAAAATATGGACATAGGGAGATGGGAAAAATGCTGGTCACCGTGGTCGAGTGGCTTAGAGCTCGCGCCTCGCTCGGGAAGGGTCGGTAGTTCGAATCCCAGCAGTGCCGCTCGGTGATTCTCTCCCTTGGCAAAAGGGAGAACCAGGTGACGGAAATGGGCACCGGCTTGGTCGGGGGTCACCGTCATTGCGTTCTGATTGTAGTTATAAGGCATTTGAAACATCAATGTACAAAATGTTTTTTATCAGGCTTGGCTGGAATAAAACATCTTTTAGTGCAGGAAATTGGCTCGAGTTGTGTTCCTGGTCAGATGCGCATGATGAGTGATTGACTTGTGTACGAACACTTATTGCCATGTGTACTGTTCATTTACACGGGATACTTGGCAGTCTGAAAGGATCATGCTCGTGCGATTTCAAGGTAGTTGATCATTGTGTGCGGATGGTTGGTCCTGGGTAAAGCATTTGCAATAAATGAAACTCCTATTAATTTGGTAGCAACCTTCCAGCTTTTTCTCAATAAATTAAATTCCCATTAATTTGGTAGCAACCTTCCAGTTTTTTCTCAATAAATGAAACTCCCATTAATTTTGAAGCAACTTTCTAATTGGGTGGCTCACGAAGAGTTAAATTTTCTCGAACGGTGTGGAATAACGCTACGATAAAAATTTCAGAATGATTCATTAAAATAACTGCCATTAACAGTGCAATATGGAATTTTTTTTCATGAAAAATATGGGAAAAGCGGAACCCACAGTATGAAAAGCAGAAAATAAATATATTTAATCATTAGCCCGCCATTACTACATCTAGGAATTCAAGATCATACTTGAGCCTCTGCTATTTTTTTTGAAGAATCATTTTATTTTACGTAATTACTCGCATTAATTTTGACAGGCATCTAAATACTTTTAGTTGAGCTTATTTTCGTCAAAACTGTTTCAGTGATTCATGTTGACAAATTTTCCAGGAGATAAACTTTTAACCTAAAGACGCTACTCTATGAGATATTTATCAGAACAAGCGTTTTGTCTCTTAAATAGTATGAGAGGTTTTTTGACTCATAAAGAACAGACTGAATACTTTTGTAATTTCACAAGTAAATTTTTTTCTTAAACGTCTTTTATAGAACTCGTTGTGATGCAATTGCTTGTAGCTTCGCAGATGCAGCAAGATTTTCAGGTTTACTTTCCGTTATAGAATTTTTCAAGAAGACTTCCAATTCTTCTGCTTAGTTTAGTTCGTCCTATATAAGATTTAAGATGCGGATTAAACCACAAAAAACTAAACTTGAGTTTTTTTCCGTGAGCTTCTATCCTGTAGATATTGCGACAGCGCGCTTCGTGATCGTCTTATTGATCGCCAGCTTCTGTTATTGAAATCTCTTCGTCCTCTCGAAGAAGTTTGGGTGAATACACGAAAATGTCATTTTTCCTCCCTAAATTTTTCACTTCTGTGATACAATTTTCAGCTATTTGTGAACCGATTACATATTTTTATGGTTGCGAAGCAAATTTTTGGAATTTCGTTTTGCTTACCAGTGAACTTAATCCTCTACAATCCATTGGTTTTATTATAACTACTGTGCGGTTTCTATTCAGAGATAATAATCCTTTTTTTCACGATACATTTGCATCTTCACCCCGACCAGAAGTGCCCGATGGTCTTATTATAATTGCTGTGCGGTTTGTATCCAAGAATCACAATCCCTTTTCTCACGACCTTTAACCAGACCAAAAGTGCCAGCTGGTCCGTGGAGACGGCTCTCCAGCGCCGTCTGCTGCGCTTCTCAGACGCCTCAAACCTCTCATCAACCTCGCTCTCCTGAAAACTGTTCGAGCGTCTTCCGCCGCTGATCCTGAGTTGTAATACAACTAAAAATTATATGAACACGTGTTTTTACACTCAAACACAAGGTTATCCATTCTTGTTAGGCGTCATCTGCCACAAATCCTTGGACGGAACACAACTAAAAATATTATGAACCCGTCTTTCAAATTTAAACACAGGCTAATCCACTCCTGTTAGAGGGTCGTCTATCGCAGATCCAACGGTGTAATACAACTGAAAATAATATGAACACGTTTTTTACACTCAAACACAAGCTTATACATTCCTGTTAAGCGCCATTTGTCAGAAATCCTTAGACGTAATACAATTAACCAGTTTTAATTGAATTTTTGACCGTGAGCTATGGGGGCAAAAAGTTTTCAGAAAAAATGACGATACAAAATGAGTTAATAATTGCTTTTGGTGACTAGCGTTCTCTCATATTCGATAATACAATAATATGCACATTTTCGAAAACATTTGTTTTTTACCTACGGTGTATAACATTCCATTTCAAATTCTTTGGTACGTCGTTGTGTATTCTTTTATACCTTTATTCGCTCATATAATCCGTTCTTAAATTAAAATAACTGATAAACGTGTTTGTTGTCCATCTATACTGTTGACTCCAGTAGCATATTCTTACTTGGAAACATTCCTTTTGCTGATGATGAACAAATTTGTTTTCTGTTCTGGAAATTCTTGCAAGGTTGTTTAAATACAAGTCAGATAGCGTTTTCGCAGAAACGAATAGCGTATAAAGCTACTAAAGTTAAAAGGCATGCAACAGGTAAAATCTCTGTTTGTCATTTCATTTGAAAATTTCAGCGTTTCACTGTAAATACGTTGTACAGAATAGGCCATTTAAAAAAAATTCTTGCCGGAAAAGAGATTTCCAGGGAGTGTTATGAAATCATCTTCCTACATATCTCTACTTAATCTCTGTCATCTCTGTACAACCTTTACTGCACTTTAGAACCCATATCAAATCTTTTCAAGCGTAGTCTAGTCATTCATTGAATCATTCATTCTTCACCTTTTACTTAAACTTTCGTATCATAATAATGAAAAATAATCATGGGACGTATTTGTCCCATACTAATTTCCATTAAGAAAGGCACACCTCAAAAGCATGAAAATGAAAATGCAATTTTCACGAGTAAGACATAGACATTAACAAAACAATACACCGCATTAGGACAACCAGACAAAATTAAAATAATTCTGGTACTCGTCGGATTCGGATTCCAGACTGACTTAGAACTCCTAAAACATTTTTTATGGGTTTTTCTGTGTCCTTAACCAGGACCTGTTTGCTAATTATACGCGGGACTTTACACGATTGAATAACTTTAAGAAACTGTAATCAGAAAAGGATGTCATACTCATATTACACAATCCCTACGCTGAGAACTCACAATTACAAATTAGTTTGCATTAATTAATGACTCCTGTTTTTTCTCAGTATTGGACAGCCAATTTACTTCCACGATTACTGATGTTAGTTATTGAAATATTAAATTGAAGGACCGCAGATTTTTGCAAACTAATCACAGCATGTGTGCGTAAATTTGAAAGACACATTAAAATAAAAAGGCTCACAATAATTGCATCCTATGTGCAATAATTTTAACTTTCAAATGCTGAGTTTTCATGCTCGATCTGTTCATTTTTATTCCAATGTTTTAACCCCGGAAAGACAATTTTTCGAATGCTTTTCTTTCTTAACAACAGTAGTAGTAGAAGCAAAGTGATGAAACCTTACACTTTTAAAAGTAAGAATGCATTCAATTTGCGATTCCCGTACCGCTTTTGAATGCAGAATTGTATACGTATATTTTCTTTTCTTTTTGATAAAACATTTTAGTATATATATTTATTTTACAGAACGTGCATTGATTTTCAAGAAATTTAATCCAGTAGAAGTGTTATTCATTCAGACAATTTTTCCAATTCATCCAGGCCTTTACCAGCACTGCTGAGCTTCTGTGAGCGTGGCCATTTATTGAAACAATGTCCACCCTTGTTTGTTTTTATGCTTTCTTGTCAATCTGTGATCAATATGCATTCACCAATTTCTTAAATTGTGAATTTATTTACCTCAAATTATGATCACTTCACTCTTTTATGTGATTGATATCTTTAACTTTGAAACTTAACTTTGATGTTTTAACTCTGATTTTTCTTTGATATTTCTTCACTCAAAACGTTCCCCACATAATGAGCCATACGTGCACCACTCGGTTAATTGCTCATTCACTTACGGTATAAACAAATATTTCATCCGTTTTGCAATCTTTAAAAAAAAAAACTGTTATAACACGTGATGAAATGCTATCATGCGATTGTATTTTCACATTTCAAAGGGACGATAAAATTGTATTCGCGCAGTAAGTCGATTTTCCCAATGCTGCTGCTACTAACAACCTAACCAAACCAACCGTTAACAACTGAGAAAATGCCGTGAATGTGTTAAACAAACAACATTTAAACTGTTGTGGTGATTTATACTCCTCGCACGAGAGCGGATGCCCGCATTATTCTCTACTTTGTGGCAGCGTTCTTCATTTATTATTATCCTTAATTAACCTCATATTTTCATATTATTCGCCTCAGAAGCACTCTATTCCATCCCAAACTTGTCATTTCGGGATAAAAACATACCTACGTCAAAGTTAATTTTATTTCTGCTCCTCAACTCATCACGTCTAAGCCCAAGTTTACAAGCATTCAGCTCTCATTTTTCGCTCTGATCTTGATTTCCGGTGAAACAAAGAGAAGTTGCTGTAAACTCTTCAAATTGCAATCACAGCTTTTCGTGGAGCATTGCATGGAGTATTATTATTATTATTAATATAATTTAACGACAGCTTCGGTCCAAGACTATTTAGCTGTCGCTTTGGCAATGTGCCAAAGTTACAAAACATTATACATTTTTATGGGATCATTGCATTGTAATAATAATAATAATTTACGTTTCGTTGCGTTTTGTTGCGTTTTGTTGAGTTTCGTTGCGTTTCGTTGCGTTTCGTTGAGTTGCGTTGCGTTTCGTTGCGTTTCGTTGAGTTGCGTTGCGTTTCGTTGAGTTGCGTTTCGTTGAATTGCGTTGAGTTTAGTTGAGTTTCGTTGAATTTTGTTGAGTTTCGTTTCGTTGAGTTTCGTTGAGTTTCGTTTCGTTGAGTTTTGTTGAGTTTCGTTGAGTTTCGTTGCGTTAACCGTTAGCTCGGGTCCTCACATTTGCCCCCTGGGAGCGCTAGTTCCCATAGATACAATAGTTGTATCCCCCTGAGGGGGCATGGAGTATCTCGACAGTTCTTTCAATTTTTTCGCAACTTGTGCTACTTACCCAGTTGTCAGATCATAGGTACTCGGAGCGATTTCATTGCCACCTCAACATACGACTTATTTTAGTTTGCGTTGAGAATATGGGAAGTTTGCCCACGCAACCATGGAGTGCTAAAGAAATTTGGTGAAGCGAGAGTTCACTCACTGTATGAGTTTTTTACTTCACAAGCGGATAATGAAAGCAGAATCTTATAGGGACTATTCATTTCATTTAATACCCATTCTTTCAACTTATAACTCTTTACAGCTACTAGAAATATAATGAAGTCTTTGTTGTCTGGGTAATAGATTAATGTAGAATACAGCAATGAACGTATTCCCATTTCTGCTGAATGAATTTATTTTTCTGAAAAACTTCCTTCAGTTTTCTAAACATATCACATTCTCTCACCAGGTCTCCTAACTTTGTGACGGACGGTGACGTGAAAACGGAATTTCGTACTGAAGTACAAGACTATCCTTTTGTGGTGGTTGACCTGGGCACTCCATACGACATCGAGGAAGTGTCTCTAAGTGAGATTCGATCGGCTTACTATCTCCGTTATTTCGAAGTGAGTGAAATGAAACGTCGAAACGGATAAAGGTGAGAAAATCACGCGTATCACAGGAGTATGAGATGATCGCACTGAATGAAAGTGTGTTAGGAAATATAAAAAGAATAGGGAAAGCTATGATTTATGTGAGTGTAATGTTGTGTGTTGGACTTTCTTTGTACAATCCAAAATGTGAAAGAATGAAAAGAAATTTTGTATTGAGTAGCTAGGCACTGCATCGAGTATTGCAACCTCATTTGTAGCATTATGTACGGCTGAATTTTTAAAGTAAATCGACGTCTGAAACAAGGTGGAGGTCCGAGCTTCAATCTTTGCTTCGCTTGCTGCCAACAAAGGTGAAATAAATCTATCTCATCATGCTTGATGGCTAAAATTTAAATTTTATTTTAACCCGCTAAACATCTCTTTGAACTTTTAAAATTCATGAAGAAAAACGTAGAAAAATTTCCTTTGAATTGATTTCTAATTAATCACCGAGAAGATGATTTCGCTTACAAAGGTAAAATCACTTCAGATTGCTCATACCGAAATTACTAGTGAAAACGTCAGGATTTTTGAAGAAACAATAGTTTGCCGTGATAAATGACTTTACAATGTTACCCACGCCATGAATGGGACGGTGACAGTAGAAAATGTTCAGTCGAGCCACATTATTATTAGTCTTAGTCATTAGTCGAGCCACATTATTATATATGATGAAAGTGGGGATATAATGCAACATGCTGCTGATAAGAAATTTGTTTACATTTTGGCAGGCGTAGAAAACGAAAGTTTCTCTATAAGTGCCTCTAATAGATAGTATTGAAATATTGAATAGATGAAAATGTGGAAGTACCTTGATAAATAAATGTTTTAAACAAAACAAAAATCCTAAGCAAAACTTATACATTCTCGTTCCGGTAAATTTTTTGAAAAAAGGGAAGCAAACTGCCTTCTGTGGAATTAATCTGTGAGGACATTCGCTTTGTTTCGTTTCCGTATTTTGGTCCCCAGTCGGAGGAAATGAAGAAAGAAATTTTAGATTTGTTTGTCAAATACTTTCCGGGCACAAACTTGAAGGTGGTTTTAGTTAATAGTTTCAAAATAGGATCATTTTTTCGTTTCAAAGACATGCTTTCTACTGCGATGCTGGCCTCCCTAATTTACAAATTTTGTTGTGCACGATGTGCATCTGAGTACGTCGGTTTGACGTCGCGTACTCTAGGCTGTAGGGTGGCCGAGCATCGAGGTAGGAGTTACCGCACAGGAAATATTTTAGCTAGCCCTTCACATTCAGCTATTAGGGATCATTCAGAGCATTGCAATAGCCCGTTTGATATCAGTAATTTTAAAATTTTCACTAGATCTAAATTTGCCTCCGATTTAAGGATTTTGGAGTCTCTATTTATTTTAAGAAATAAACCGATTTTGAAAAACCAACTTATTCTTTTCCGTTGTCAATAGTTAACAGGGAGTTTTTAAGGATAGTTTTGTTTTAATTTAGCATCTTTCTAATTCATTTCATGTTTTTTCAGGTAAATTTGATTTGCTGAAGATGAGCGAATGCTCGAAACGTTCAATTTTATTGTTTTCCTTACAATTTTTTAATTCTAGTAAATGTTTTATACGGTATTTTTAGTTCTTTCCTTTTTACTAAAGCTCAAAAAGCCTCCCGTTACCTTTCTTACAAACTTTTTAAATGTAGTCTCTCATATTGCAAATAAATTGTTCGTTTGAATTGCCTACTTGTTTCAGATTATTCATTTTACTGATTAGTGGCCTGTTGAATATAATTTTTAGTTTATATTACTTATACTATAGAAAATTCAATAGCCATCTACGTACATTCACCTCTAGTTATTTCACAGCTGCGCTTGGGAATGGAAGATCTGCCTGGTCCTGACTTCAGCTCCTACACTCTGGTGCTCAACGGCACTACCGGATGTCGCGAATTTGCTGAGAGCTCTTATTCATGCAACAAGATCCTCAATAACCCCGTTCGAGCCCAATTTGTGTCCATACAAGTTTTGGAGTTCTCGAATGATCTGTACGTCTCATTCGTTTCAGTGTATGGTCGATAAACTTAGCTCTATTTGAATAAAACTCTTCTGACCGATTGCAATGATAATTCAAAACTTCGGTTCGAATATTAAACAAGCAACTACGTAGAAACCCCCTTCAGTCGAAAGTCAATTGTTTAGAGCTGTGAATTAGCGAAATTAAAAACCTAAATTTCGTAAAGCTGTTATGTTACAATTCTTCATAGGAAATTTCGTCATTGTGAACATGTAAAATATCAATCACGCACCAAAAGATGGAGAAAAATGATTGATGGAAACGTAATAAAATTCAAGTTAGTTTGAAATGATATTCAGACATGAAGTGCTCGATGCAATCGAATAGTAAATTTGCTGCGCGGAACATGTTGGATGGTACTGAAAAATGTAAATGGGAGATCGCTAAAATTAATTGATATATCAATTTGGTTCTTACTCACTGTGTTTCATAAGTTGAAATCCCAGTCCCAACATTTTCATTTAGCGTATTTGTTTGCCTTGTTATTTCAAATTTAAACTGACTAATTCAAAAAATGTTGGCAAAATCAGTACGGACCATTTAAGCGAAGTCATTCGTCTTGAGCTTATTGCTTGTAACGATTAATTATTGATGATCATCCGGCTTTCATATTGCGGCTAATGTTTGCAATTAAAGTATATCTCTGCGTACTTATTACAGTATATCTCTGCGTACTTATTACAGTATATCTCTGCGTACTTACATTCTATCGTGTCACAGATCTTCAGGCGTTCCAAAAATACTTCTTGGACAACGCTTCGCAAATACTGCACCTATTGTGAATTCTATTAGAAGCATTAATGGTCAGTTACAATAAAAGGCGATATTACGCAACATGCTGATGATAGAAGTTTTTTAAACATTTTTCAGACGTGGAATACTCATTTTCTCCCACGAATGCAAAATGAGGTGTTTTGATAGATGAAAGTCTTAAAGCAAAAATTTAAAGGAAAAATTATCAGTAATACATTTAATGTTTGATTAATCCCAGTTAACAAACAAATCTTCTAATATCGAACAGCAAGACAAAGAAACAAGCGATATCTCAGCATCAGTAGTGCTCGAGACCTTGTTGCAGTCGATCGGGGCTTGTTTTCCATTTTTTGGTGCAATTTAAGTGTTTTTTTATAATATAGCCAGCAAACATGTTGTCAGGGATAACATATAACAACGTGGGTGGGAGACTTTGTGTCATCCACCTTATTCACCTGACCTTCCGCAATCCGATTACCATCTCTTCCACTCCCTGGATAATCATCTTCATGGGAAATCCTTCAGCAATGTAGCAGACTTGCGCCAAGCCCTCACGGACTTCTTTGCGTCCACAACCCTCGAGTTTTACAGGACGTGGATGGAACAGCTGGAAACACGTTGGCACAAGGTGCTGGATGCCGACGGTGCTGGATTTCCACAGCGAAGAAATGTTCCTATGTTGACGCGGGTTTTGATGAATAATGGTAAATGCAGTATGAAGAGTCTTGACCTCCATCAGTTAGGGAAATTCTAGAGTATTTTCGAGTTACAGAAATAGATATTTAATAACAATTCCATAACATAATAACTAAGTTCTGAACAACCGTCGTGGAATGGATCCGGAAATTGCAGAAGTACTTTTCCAAAGTTTTTAATTTTCAAAAATTTACAACACAGCGCCTCTCCTTCCCACAGGTAGCTAATGCTCAGAGCTTTAAAAATAAAAACCCGTCACACAATGGCTTGGTGGAGAAGGGGCGCATTATAACACTCACTGTGCTTGGCTGGCGAGAACCCCAGCTATGTTTCAGCGTTGCCCATTGACCTCGATCACCTCAATTATCGCATAACAGCATTTCAGTAAGCGTAACATCTTACACTTGTTTTGAAGAAATTTTCATATGATAAATCCAATGTGACAAATAAGCAAGGTCACTTTTTAGTTTCCAAAATCGGGTTGTAAAAAGTCTCAGTGTATTAAGTAAATGTATTTTGGAACGAAAAGTTTATTTTTTAACAGTTACGGCTTTAAACTCCAAACCAATAATCACTCAGTCTAGCTAGTACAGAATGAAACGTCTTTACGAATTAGTCTAATAAAAACCAACTCTGAAATTACGTCAGAGGAATTTTTATTTAAACATCAGCCATTAATGGCCCAACATTAATTTCGAAATAAGTTAAAATTACAAACAAGTTTTAGCATTCCGATTACAGTAACTAATGCCAGCTTCGCAACAAGGAGAATTTGTGCAGAAGACAGGAATCCTAAGCTTACGGATTGAAATCTTAATGTTACGTTTGGAATCTTAATGCTAGCGTAATGGGTGGGACATTTTCTTACCTGCTACTCATGTCATAGACTAATATCAGCGAAGCCACCACACTTGTGCCTGAAGCTCCCCTTTAAGTCCACCTTTTGAGCGAGGTAAATTGCCTTCAACTGCTGGAAAATTACCCGCAGCTCAGCGACTACCTAACACCGGTTCTTCGAAGCTTTCAATCTGTCCAAGCGAGTACATGGCGAATAAGAAATGTTTCGTCCTATACGCATTGAAAAACAGCGTAGAGGCTCCTTTTAGTCAGACTTTATATTTTAGATTATAGGTTAGTTTAAGCCTTCCTAACCGCCGCTAAAAAGAGCGAATCGAAAAGAGGAAGGCCCCATTTAGTGTGGAGATCAGGAAATGCAGAATCTATGCAGAAGGACATAGAAACAGTAAGTTGAGAAAGAAGTTCATGAAACAAGATAAAAGTTGAAGAAGAAAGTAGTACGTGCTGAAAAACAGGACAGCAGCGAACCGTAAAGGGTGGTTCTTAACATCATAAAAACATTTTATTTTAACAAAAAGTAGACCTACCTAACTCTCAGCTTGGGCCCTTACACATTTTCCCCCTGGGAGCGCTAATTCCCGTAGATACAATAGTTGTATCCCCCTGAGGGGATTTAGTCAGACTCTCAGTGGGGTGCCTCACCTTCGAAAAAAATTTTCTAGGAGAATCGCGTTGAAGGAAAAAAGAGAGAAAATGATGAATTACCAGCCCACAACTCCAAGAAAAAATTCGGTTATGTCTGCCGAATATCACTGACAAGGCAAACAACGTGTTCTAGCAGGCACCAGGCACAGTTAAGCAGAAAATTCGTCAGAGGAAGTATGAAAATAACGGATCGAGTTGGATGAGGGTTTATAAATTTGAAGCTGTTGAGGCGTGGGCGAAAACGTTTTAAGCAAGTAAATGTTAGCTAACATCGTGGAAATCCGCCATGATATGCGACTAATACCATGAGACTAATTCCCATGTGAATCCATAACCGGGCAATTGATTCAAACCTGAACTCGTTTGATACTAAGGAACCGGAAAATTAAAAATAATATATTCCCTTAACAGTACCGACTGCGAAAAAGAATCAAATATGGACCATGAAGAAAGTAACCACCGAGAGTGAGGGCGAGGTTGTTGGTAAGTAATCGCCGAGATCTGGAGTCCGTCCACCATTGCTGCAAAATTAACTCTGCGCACCAACTCTAGAGTAATTTGCTTTAAAATTTGGCTGATGGTTCTAATTCACTTCAGAGCTGTGTGAGGTATTCGAGAAATTCCCCACTTTCTCTCCCCGCACTTACTTATGCTACCCTTTTTGCACATGAAGCCAATGTGAACAATAAGGGATAGAATGAATGTCGATTGTGGCGAGAATTGTGTTGCCGCCGAGTGGCATGTATTCTGCACACGCAAATGCTATTTCTCATAGCTTAATTTTTACAATCCATTGCACAATTGCAGTTCAATCCCTCGACTTAAATTGATGCAATGAAATACATTCATAGTAGGTAAAATATTTTCAATTTAGCCATTTTCAGTCGTTCTCTACTACTTCGTTGTTCATGAAAAAGATTCTCATATCTGGAATAAAATTCCAACTTCAAACCTAAATCAGAACCAATCCATTCGTCATCCGAAAAATAATATTTGATGCCCCTGCTCATCAAATTTACGAGGTCAATTGTTTATCTAATTCATTTCTTATATTACATTCAACGACGATGTTGTTCGTGTTTTACATTTATACCTTACAGGCACGTACTTAAAATAAGCACGTAAAAAAGCCCGTCTCAGTCGCTCCAAACCTAGACACTAAGCAACTTTATTGTGTCGAGAATACTCGTCACTTGATTCTAAACGAAGCTTTCTTAGTCCTCCCAAATAGATAGAGTCATGGACCTTCATTCGAGTGAAATGTCGTACAAATTTCTGATCAGCTCCACCAGGAAAAGCTTTTTCATCAAAATATGTAATCCACAAGTTTTCTACGGTGTATTCAATTTAAGAAAATGTGTTTTCAAGGAAAATTAAGGGCTAGAATTTGACAAAACTTATTTTAGAAATCTAACTGGAGCAAGATGAATTGCTGAGCATCAATAGGAGATCAAAGTTTTATTAGCATGACAAAACTTTAAAACGAAATTTACACATTTTACTTTTATTGTTCATGTAATTATCAAACTATACCACTTTTACAGAAGAACATACGTTATGTGTCAGCTCGTTTTAAGCCCTATCGATTGAAATATATGCCATTCCTGTATCTTCAGAACTATGAGAGATCATTCCGAACGAACAACATTAAATTTAGGTTTTCTGAAGACACTCAACCAAGTCGTAGGGTTGCAAGATTTCTGAACGTAATCTCATGAACTGTGTGTTTGAATATTTTTTTAGAATAAAAACATTTCGACAGTGAGCTGTATAGCTAATTCCCGCATGCTGAACGTTCGTAACTGCGTCTTCGTTAGGGGTAGGGGGAAGAGAAAGGGCTGGCAGCTCTTCCACATATCTGCTGCCCTCATAGAAGTAGAAGTGACTGGCCTTTCGCGAGCTGTAGCAGACGAACCAACGCATGTACATGCCACCCAAGTATTTCGTTTGAATCAGAAAAGAATTTTCTATATGTTAAAGAACTAAGAATTGATTATTTTTAAATTTTGTAGGACAACCAACTACACCTGACAAGAACACAAGCTCTAAATGATACGCCACAGAAGGATCGCAGTTTCATTTTAAAGGCTGTGACCAACATCCTTGCGGTTCGTCTGATGGTATTGAGAGAAGCCTAGTCGGTAATTTTTCAGCAAACTTTTTTTACCTCGCTCAAATAAAAAAAAACAGAATCATTGTGGGACTGTTTTCATTTGATTTCCACGGTGTAATCCAATAAAGATGCTATTTTGGAGGACCGTATCACATCAGTAGTTAAAACCTTCTCTACGGCAAATGTATCCTGTTCACTATGCATTAATTTCATTAATTTAGAAGAAAAGAATAAGAAGTTGCTGATAATTAATATCTGCAACCCCCCTTCGAAATTTTTGGCTAGCTGCGCCAATGAGTACAGCTATGATTGTTACAGGATAGATCTTAACTTTCACGTGGTCTTTAGCACAATGTACTAATGCACCATCAAACTTCAGAATTAAATTCAAAGCTCGCATTACACTAGCTTGGAAATTTTTAAGATTTTTAGTGCTTCAGCCAACACCCATAGGGTGAAGTGCCTGCGCCCACTGCTCTTACAAGAAAGCTAGACACTTGGAAGTCAACCACATGAGCCGAACGGATTCATTTGCACTTAGTTATGGAAAACATTTAAATTAACCTCACGCTCGTAGAATGTGCCTGTATGAACTTAAATCATAAAAATGAGTTTCTATCATGAAATTGTCCTAAATGTGACAAATTTTAGCGTTATAAGTAGGAAAAAGAGAGATTTAACGATTTCTCGAATGGTGGGTGTCTGAGGTTTTTTGTGCTCGCTGTGGTACAGTGGTTAAGGGATCGGCCTTGTATGTTGGAGACGAGGGTTCGTATCCCGGCACTGGCGCGNTAAGATCATATGTATCAGGCTTGATTGGAAATAAAGCATCCTAAGATGCCGATGTTTGTTTGTTTTGTTTTGAGACCCCAGAGACTTGGTCGAGAGAGAACGCATAGATGCGCGGTGTTCGTGACGTTGGATTATGGCGTTGTATGAGAGAGCTTAATTCTGAGGGAAGGAGTCCAAAATATTTTTACTATGAGCGTATATTAGGTCGTAGAAAATTTGTGACGAATTGTTTCTTTGAGTTCGATCGACGCAGTTCTAATTGGAAAGTCAAAGTTGTTACTCAGGCCGTTCGCAATTCTTTTTTCATAGCCCATAAAAATTAATATGAAGACGCGGGTTATGATAAATCATAGCTTAAGCAGTGTGAAGAGTCTCGATCTCCATCAGTTAGGGAAATTCTTCAGTGTTATGGAAATAGATAAATGTTTATTTGAAAAACAGTTCTTGACATAAATCCGAACCGTTCATTCTCAACCGTTCTCATTCTCAAGAATCGTTGTGGAATGATTCCGCAACAAATTGCAAAAGTTATTTTCCAAGTGTTTTTCGAATTTACAATGCAGCTCAGCAACTCCCCTCTCCTCTTCACAGGTAGCTGATGTTCAGGGTTTAAAAAAATAAAAATCCGCCCAGCAATGGCTTGGTGGAGGCAATGGCTTGGTGGAGGCAATGGCTTGGTGGAGGCAATGGCTTGGTGGAGGCAATGGCTTGGTGGAGGCAATGGCTTGGTGGAGGCAATGGCTTGGTGGAGGCAATGGCTTGGTGGTTCGTGATAATAATACTCCTTGTGCGTGGCCGTCGAAAATCCCAGCTGTTTCGACGTGGCCCACTGATCTTGATCAATTTGAACATCGCATACCTGCATTTCATTTAGTGCAACGATGTAATCTTACACTTGTATGCGAAAAATTTTCATTTGGAAAACGAAATGCGACTCACAAGAAATGTCACTTCTAGTTTCCAAAATCGGTATATAAAAATCCTTCGAGTATCAAGTTGATGTATTTAAGGAAGAAAAGTTTATTTTTAACAATTATTGCTTTAAACTACAATCTATGAATCACTCAGTCTAAGCAGTACTGTAACGAACGTCTTTACGAATTAGTCTAATAATAAACTACAATAAAATTACGTCAGAGCAATTTACTGAAACAACAGCCATTTACTGAAATATCGGTAAGGCTGTCATACATTTATTTCTAATTTAGCTACAGAAAATATTAAATTATTAATTGCTTTAAGCCTCCTTATCCACAACAAAGGCGATCCAAAGAGAGAGAGGAGGAAGGCACCATTTAGTACGGAGTTAAGAGAAGGCGGATATAAAGCTGAATGGGCATAGAAACAGCAAGCTGAGAAAGAAGATTATGAAACTAGATAAAGCTTGAAGAAAGTAGTAGGTGATAAAAAACAGGGCAGCAAAGCAGTGACCCGAAAAAATGATGGTCCTTTAACATAACAAAAAGAAGACTTAGCTGTCTCTCAGCTTGGGCCCTCACATTCTCTTCCTGGGAGTGCAAATTCAAATAGATACAATAGTTTTATCCCCTGAATGGAATTAAGAGAAAATTAAAGATAGGTTTCAATGTATTGATTCCCGTAACTCCTACTTCCTGGCTTTGGAGCGAGTCAAAACAGGAGACCTGAAACACGTAGGTTTACTATTGAGAATGTATATGGTATCGCAATGAGTGAGACCTTTTCTTGCCTGCAGTATTGTACACTATATTATTAGAGAAGCACCATGCTTACGCACGAAGCATCGCTTAAAGACCGCTAGAATAAGGAGGTAGAATCAATGTAGGGTTATATATTAGAACCCTAATCCTTGTAGGATTATTTATTACAATCTTAATCCTATATATGGGCGTGACTTATTATGGCCTGTTACATCGTATACTTTATATTAGTGAAGCCAGCACACATATGATCGAAGGTCCGCTTCAAGTCCGCTACACTAAGCGAGGTAAATTGTTTACAACTGCTAAAATGTTACCCGCAGCTCAGCGACTACCTAACAACGGTTCTTTGAAGCTTTCAATCATTCCTTGAGAGTACATGGCGAATAAGGAATGCCTCGCGCTATCCCGTTGGAAGAACGGCATCGAGGCATGCTGTTAGTCTGATCTTCCGAATCCGTATCCGAAAGAGGTTGGTGCTGGGAGAGATGTGTAGCTACTGTGGAAAAAAAAGAAAATGATGAATTCATAGCCGTGAACTCCACGGGAAAATTTGACTATATGTAAGCCGAGCGTCATTGAGATGACAAAAAACGTGGAGATAGATGGGGGTAATAAATTGGAAGCTTATGAGGCGTGTGAGAAAATGTTTGAGGGAACGTCGCGGGAACCCGCCATGATATGCAATTAATACAACAAAATTTACACTTATTTTAAGCCATTACTAGGAAATTACACTAAATCTGATTTCGTGTGAAATTAAAATACCGAAATATTCAGAGCACCATATTCCCTGAGCCTTAGCGCCTGCGCAAGAGAATTAAATTAGGATCATGATGAAGGTATCCACCCATAGAGAGTGCCAAGATGTTGTTAGAAATCGCTGAAATCTAGAGACCGTCAACCTTTGTTGCAAAATCAACTCTGCATGCGTGCCAACCCTATAGTAATTTGCTGTGATATTAGGCTGAAAATAACTCTGAAGGTTATAATTCACTTCTGAACAGTGGTGAGTAGCCCTGAAATCCTCAACTCTCTCTTCTCGCATTTCTACTACCCTTTCTGCAGAGGAAGTCACAGTGAACAATAAGAGAAAAATGTCGATCGTGGCGGGATAACAGGGATTTGGGTTGAGTTTTCCCTTGCTTTATATTTAATAAAATATTGTGTAACGGCATCAGTTAATTTTCATTCAATAACCCTGTACTGGTGAGAGACGTGACATTCACATAATCTGCATATTTTATGGTGATTATCAGCGCTTATTCAGCAAAGGACATTAAAATGTGTGTTCAAGCTGCTGTAGGAAGTACTGATTTTTAACCTTAGGAAGCTATTGTATTTAATAAGGGTGGCAATTTGTACGTCGTTACATAAAAGTTAAACTAAGACAGACGAAATGAGAATAGGGTGAGATGGGATGAGATGGCATGTGAGGGGTATAGGATCACACAGTTTCAGCTTATACAAATTAAAAGAAATATTATTCATGCCATGAACACTAAGGTTCATGTTTAAATCAAAATTAAGGTTTAACAATATTTTAAGTACACTAAGGAATGGTTCTAAGGTTTTGTTATAGAAAAATAAAATAAACGGCTTTGTGAAAACATCAAAACGAGTCAACAATCCTAAACCGACAATTAGGTAAATTATTATAACTATTTTATAGGGTCACGTTGCAGCCGAAGGGCATGTAGACTTCGTCACTTCATCTTTTGTTTTAATATTTGATTTATTTATTCTTTCTCAATTATTGATTTATTTTGAAGCCAAATTGCTCAAACAGGTCAATTCCCTTTCAATGTTTACATTTCAGCTCTGATTTCAACTCAGACCTGATTCAGCTCGGACAAGGATCGACTATCACTGTTAAACGAAAACGAGAAAATTAAGACGTTGAGGCTTGTCCAAAATACTTTGGTGTGAAAATTGCATTGAATTGAGGTTCGGGCTGCTTCGTTCTGATCCTCAGGACAGTACTAAAATTGCAACAAATTACCATTGATGAAATATCGTACAGATATTAAGTACCGTTCAGATATGTCAGTAAGCTGTA
>JACJUY010002113.1:13044-26571 GCA_014220935.1 Platorchestia sp. MABIK
ATTGTTTGGTAATTATTATCAGCGCATGTACTGTAGGCGAAGGGAATTCCTCAACGGGAAGTATCGGCAAACATGGTATTGGACAGGCAGTATTGGTGTCGAAACTTGATAATTGCCATCCGATCATCTTTATTCACAGGTTTCGTTCTACGTACCTGTATGACGTCAGTGCTTTGGCTTTCAAAATTTTCATGAATTAGTATTTATTTTTCTTTGTTGAAGCGAGTCAATGCGCCTTACGTGGCTCGCATTTAGGCAATTCGACGGAAAAACATCGTGACGGCTCCTCACAGCACACTTTAAAAAACGGTGCATTTCAGCGGTGATAGTTTTGATACATTAGATTGATTTCACTTCTCTCTTTAACATAAATAAACAGAAAAATCATTCGGTTAATTTGTATACGACGCAAATCATTCACTCAAAAGTTTTATAAATCAGAGACAAACACCACAAATTTCATGAGCTAAATCGTACATCTCATGAACTTTTTTCATTTTCTTGTTTCACAAGCTATCTTTTTTAGAAAAAAATAATTCTAACCACAATAAAAAGTACTTCAAACAACTGTATTTAATTTTTTACAGAAGTAAAAATTTCTCAGTGGCCAGTTGGATCGTTATGATCAGATACCAGACATCGAGGTCGGCGGGTACTCGACTCTAACTTTCGAACAAATCAGAGCGTAGGTTGTGTTCATTTATTTTTTGAGTCCCGCGCAATCCATTATAACTCAGAATGAAAACCGGGGCAGTCTGTTCAGAGTTTCCATTATTGCACGACACTGATGTTGCGCAGCATTTTTGCGTACTAATCATTAAAGCGGAGCTCAGCAAACAAGGCCTCGCAGCGCACCTGCACAAGCTCCGGATAAATTTTGCGCCTCTAATACAGAAAACGTCGGTTTCCGGCCTCGTCGTGCAAGTTCCATGCTGTTGTACAGTTCAAGACCTGCATGCGTCGTCCATTGTAATTCAGCTAAGTATAATTCACACCGTGAGTAACAAACATGTTAAAGCCTGAATCATTTTCTTTTTATCATCATTAAATTCCCCCTCCTCTGCATATCATTTAAGTTACTATTAGGTTAGCCTTACCAAGGCGAAACAAATACATTTTAAAAGTAAAAAAAATTATTGAGTTGATGTGACATGAATTTTACGAGATTCTGAACACAGATTTCAGCTTTAAATTTGCACATGCTGCAAGCAACTCTTTTTTAAATTATTGTAGTGTCATCAAATCACCATGAGGTTAACATTGTAAATATTCATGTATTTCATATTTTGAGTCATTTACTCATGAAACAATGGCTTTCTGTTTCATTTTCCTAGAACATATTTATAGTAATATTTCTTGCCTACCTCACAATTGAAGCCAAGGTATAGCTGTATTATGAAACGTCCCACTCGGAATTTAAAACTAAGAAAATATAATTAGGGAAAAATATTCTGCATTAATATCCGCCAATATCTCTTTTTTACTCATTACGCACCGACTGTAGACTGATCTATCGGACGGTGAGGGGCGGAAGTTTTGCATTTTCTGACTTTCGATCTATAATCAAAATAAGCGCAGTTTCCTGCGAATTCTCACCCTAAAGCAGAAACTTTTCATTCCTTACCCTGCTTCCATAATATTCTCAATACAAAAGATTCCTGGAACAGTCTCTTTAGAACACACCTCACATTGATACAGAGCCAGTCAGCACGAGAGAATCGAACCCTATTCTCAAGCTGATCGTTAGCTTCGCTGCGTCAGCATTATGACATCACCCACTCGTCGTCTACATTACGAGTGTAGTAAATAGTAAAACCTCAAAATTTCTATAATGATATGGGACCGTAATATTTCAGTCTCAGGATAGCCGGTCAACTAAAATCTCTCATTTATACAGCAAACTTCATTGTGCACAAGAATTTTATTTGCTCATGCGATATTCCCTCCATCACACGAATAGGTATATCTTCAGAAAACAGAACTCCTACTTACGGCCATGCTGTCACACAAAAACGTGTTAATACATGACAATAGTTTCTTGATGTGCATTTCGCAATATTTACGTTGCATTAGCAGCGGAAATATTTTTACGGTATCTATGACTTTATTGATTTAGCTGCAATTTTCAGGGTCCCGAATGTGAATCATTTAAGGTAAATGTATTGAATCTTCTAAAAAATGTTATGAATGATTCCGATTCTTCAGTGGATTTCCAAGCGTGGACGACACAAAAATCGGACTGTTGGGGCATATGGCGAGTTTATATGATGTGAGCTTCTTCAGAACGGGAGCAATTTTAATTATCAGAGATTTACCGGTACTTAAGCGCAATTATTATAGTGTACTAAAAGGATTCATTCCAGTTATATTCTTTTTAACTAACGCCTGCCTGTATACTCCGTGGCATAATGGAAAATGTAGAACAGTTACAAAAAAATTCGTACAACTGCAATAACTTCATTATTTAATGCAGAAAGTACATTGACCGCCCAGGTTATTGTTTCGAACTTTTCTTAACTCACTAATTCCTTAATAGACTGCACTAAATATCAAAACAACCACAAGCTATGAGGTCAACTTTAGTGAAAATGTTTATCACCTCCACATCAATGCCTCATTTAGGAAAATTTAAAAGAACGCAATGCCTCTACACAGCATTTGAGAGCACATCGCCATGCCGCCCAGCACTGGTCCTCTGCTCAAATTTCGGTTACGGTTCAGACGTGTCAATAGAAGACACAAATAAACTTAAACATTACGTTTAAAGTTGGAGCAAAATCTGCAACTAATTGCTGTATCAATACGTGCATGCGATATAAAACCTATACCGTGAACAAATGATAGTGATTTTTTGTCATACTTCTGAGCTTTATTTCATAACATTTTAGCTTGAAAAAATCATCAAAAATCATTGCAAAATTTGTTCGATTTGTTACAAAATGTGAACACGATTCGTTTCCGTCTTCATTTAATGTCTACATTAGACTTACCAAATGGCTCTATATCATAAAGAAGTGATGTTCAGGATGGACGGGGCTTAGAAAACTTGAAAATGAAGTACAGTGGTACTTTTTAATAGTCATTGCAAAACTATGTGAGGACAGGCGTTGTCATGATGAAGAAAAAGGAGTCTGCATTTAGAAGGGGCCTGTTTGTAGAAGGATATAAGTTTAAACGAGGGAGATAATCATTTGGAGAAAACTTTGGCAGTAATCATTTTATTATTGTTCGACATTTTTTTGATGACCAATTCATTGAATCATGGACGTAACGTGATTTTTTGAGATGAAGTCCTCCTGTTGGTTACAACGCAATTAAGCCTGTGCTTCCCCGTACAATACACAAACGGCAGTGCAAAACGTACTGTAAATGTAAAAAGGGTCTTCTTTAGTTAAAACTAACAAACCACTGAAAAAATGTCGCTTTAACAGTAATGTCTCCCGAACAACACACTCTTGCGGATGTTTCCGCAGCACTGTGTGAAAGACACACTTTTCAGCGACTGAAATCTTCTTAATCCCTTTCAGTTAGCGTAGGATAGTTGTGAGAGCTACGTTAAATTGTTGTTTCTCGATTTGCTTCAGAGAATTGAGGGATTTCTAAAGATAATAGCCTCCAATCCTTTATCATATTTTGCGGACGACCTTCCACAGGACTGATATCGCCCTTTCGAGCAAAAAACTTTTTCATTATAGCATCTCCTGCTACGGTGCCCCCTTCTTCATGCACAGCATCAATGCTAGAAACGATCTCAACTACATTTCACTGTGATTGATATTATTTTAAAATCTAAGTAGTTCAATTTGTTGAACAAATTACTAAGTGTTTGAAAAATCATTCTATATTTTGAGACCTTTGTTATGTTATATTGAGCATTTATTTTTAGAAGAAGGTGTAGTTGAAAGTTTCAGTTTTTAAATTTCACGCAAACGCGACTCGTGGTCAAGTTAACATTAGAATAAAAACCAAAATGAAAGAGCGAAAAGTCGAAGTTGAATGACAGAATTAAGCGCAATTATTTAACAAAATGAAATTCCTTCATCCTGGTTGAGAGTGATTAAACTTCTATCTACTTTGCATGAATTGACTTTTCGCAACTGAACGATTGATTTTCAGAGCGAATGTATGCACCTAGAGTCCCATTGGCATTCACGTAATCGTGAATGTAACGGTGAATTTAGCAAAAGAATTTATTGAAGCCATAAAGAAGTGCAGGCACAGAAAAAAAAACTGTGGACATCAAATGAACTGGCTCGACTTTCAAATGCGCTGTTTCACCAAAAAAAATTGCTTGCCATTTCCAATAAACGGTAAACATAATGCGAACCTGACTTCTGCCCGAGATCTTTTGTAAATATCTATTTCGAATTATATACATTTGCACTGAGTAAAAATTTTCATGCACAAATGGTCTTTGGAGGCGTGTTTTATTCCCTACCTCTATATTGTTCTGAATAATAAAATCACGTTGAACATGAGAGGTGGAAACAAATGCTAACAGAATGCTCTCTGAGCGCTGATGTTCGATTTTAAATTCTTCGTGAGCTTAGATGTCTTTACCGAACCACTTGATTTTCCATCAAAATTAATATGTGTGTTGCCAGTGGACTTCTTGTTTCTCCCAACTACCCTGATGTTCTTTCCAGCTACTCTGTGAATGCTTATGTTCCTTCAAAGAAGTTGTAGGCATTGATGTTTGCTTCAGCATACGAATGGTACGTTACGAACAGTTCAAAAATATAGGACAACAACACGTCTTCAGGATAGATTGATCTGACACCGAAACCCAGCAAGTTATTATAACATCTTAAATCTACATTCCTACTGCGGTGACGTTAGCGGGTATGACAGAGAGACCCTGAGTAGAAACGACGGTGGGCAAAAAAATGTAAAAATAGGTTCAGATTTCGTATTTAGTGTTATTTTTTACAATTCTATGCATCAACATCCAGCATTCATTCTTATGTGCTTCATTGCGCAGATTGTGTGCTAGCAAATAATAAATTCATTCAGGTATGCGTTTTTCCCAATATGTCGCAAAATAATAATCTTCATGCAAAACTAGACGACGAAATAAGACGAGTTCGTTCCCAATTCTTACACTGAGGAATGGTGGACACAAATCTTGACAATAGATGAGGACAAGCTTCGTTAGCTAAAAAAACACCTCTTTCAACTAAAATGAAGTATTTGTAGAGTAACATTTAACTTACATTGGTAGGATGTCCAACTTTCAACTTTTAAACCACTCGCACTCCCCGATTAGGACATTGTAATGCTTTACCAATTAAGTGCATACGTCGAAATTCCAACCAGAGCTCTAGCTATCAAATAAATTTTCAGGTTTTTGCTAAAAGCTAGCAACATTCTTTTGTCCAGCAAGTGGGAGGGAACTCTCAAAGACAATAATTCAAGGCTATGGAGGCCAAAATAATTTTGTTCGCAAACGAGCATTTTTTCGCTTTCAATCACTGAAATTTCATTTTTAAGGATGCTAGTGGCAAGGCATTTTCGGGTGGCAAACAAGTTTAAAAAACTGTTCATTCATTATTAGGGCCGCGATAGACAAAGAAAAATCGCAGCACTCATCCATTCATTTTCTTTTAGAAGCTGCGGCGTGGCCTCAGCTCGACCTGACAGACTCACACGTGAGATCTCTTTTTTTAGGCACTACGTGACTGAGCCTTAAAAACTCCTTTCCATTTATTATAAAATCATTCTCTAGACTACCCGTGGCTGATGCGCTTTCTAATTTTTTATTTATCATACAAAACCCAATAACTTATGTAGATGAGACATTGTCTGGCTTACGGAGAATTGTTATCAGGTTGTGTTCATTCGTTATTTATTTATTTTAGAGTGTGTTCAATTAATGACTTGTTTAAGAGGTTTAAGAGGTTTATGAACTTCGCTCTCCAAATGAATTTTCGCACTTACGTTACATATTTCTCTTAAGTATACTGTACATGTTAGATCCAACTTCGTTGGCTCAGATGTTCAGCCGTACCGTTGCTCTGTCGCCACCAAACTATACAAAAGTATTCAACTTCCTTGAAATGTACTCCCTTGCTTTTCAACCTTTCACTCTGACCTGCTTTTGCGCAGGTCACAATGAGAGGAATACAGTCGCAAGTACGCTGAACACAAGGTAAGAAAACTCGTTTTGAACAGAGCGATCAATTTCTATTCGACGGTATTGCTTCAATTCATTTAGTTGCGTGATGTAGTGAACGTGTTTTACTCCTTAAAATAGCTATTAAATCTATGTCAGAGCAGCGTAAATTCATAATGAATATGTTCTAATAATGAAACTTTAAACTTACATAGGTCATTATACTAGTGGTATCAATCGTATTCAAAAACGCTGACTCAGTGGTATTGAACACACGACTGATAAAAGTGGTGAAATTAATGAATAATTATTTTTTTTAATTCCTATTGAATGAGACTGAATCACGGGTTGAGAGCCTGACAACACTTAAGACAGTTTCAAGCGCTGCAACGCTAACCCTTCCCGCCACACATCACACACTTCCGAGTGTTGCCGAAAGTTAAATGATAAAATTGTCATACATAAATCTCATCCTCATACTCCCATTGAAGAGTTTCCAGGATTAATTCTTTAGGCTTATTTGGGACAGCTACTTGAAAAAATAGTATTTACAGATTATTTTTCCTAGGGTGTTCAAAGAGAAGGGTGTGGGCCAAAATTTTCTGTTGCTCCCATACATCAACACCTTTCAAGTACTTTTCGTTGCTACGATTATCACGCAAAAGAAAAGGTAACTTTATGAAAACATAACGCAAAGAGCGAAACTATTTCTGTTCCAGGAGATCCGTGAATCTTATGTAAATAGCATGGGGTTTCATCACGTAAAAGGTGTTAAGAGACATTCCTTCAGCCTTAATTGCTGGATCATTCACTGTCGAAGGAAAGTCGTTTTTAAGGGATCGTAATTAGGCTGTTGAGTGTCCCTTTCATAAATTTTCAGGTTCGATTCCCTCCCTCAGGCTCTATTTATCCATGAAAGCCGAGTAATCAAATTCAGTCAGGCTAGAGTAGTGCTTTTTTACATTGGTAAAACTAGACAGGTAATCAGACTCGATGGTCAACCCTTCAGAACTGGACTCCATACCTAGCAAAGGATTAATAATTTGTTAAACATAACAAGATTCTTAATGGAATTGTGTGCATCAAAGGCGCCAGGGCAACAACAGCAAGAAAGAGGCGAACTCTTCCTACATCTACCGAAATATTGTTGAGGGAGGCAGCGCTCGCTCACAGCATTCTCTTGAACTGCAAACGATTTAGATTCAAGATCCAGAACAAGTGCTGCTAGGCAGATGTTAGCGACGCATGACTACCGCCATTGATCATAGCAATGAAGCTCAGCGCTGGCAGAATAGAATTGCTATGACATTCTGTGCGCAAATATCTGTAGTATCATTTATGAACTGAGATTGCAAATGTTGCATATGCTTATTCTTAAGCTAGAAAGTTATTACCAGAACAATTAATGATGTAAATGAAGCGAAATAAATAAAGACAAATTAGAAACGTTGATACATCTCCACAGTCCAATATTCTTACGCAGTTTACTAACGAGAGAAAAGTCTTAAACAAAATATTCCTAGAAAATAAAACTGTTATTTATTTGAGTTATTGTTACTAACCTATTTATAGAATCGTTGCATAACTCTTGCATGCTTGTCAACAAAGAACCTGAATTAATGGTAATCGCACCCTTTGCTCATATACGGGTATTATGAAAAGTAGGAATTGTTTACTTACGACTGTTTTCCACCCATATTGCCACACGCAAATGACTGATCACACCAGAATACTGCTGATGTAAGAGCGCTAGCGAGTAACTCAGCGATGATTGGCTTCGAGCAATTTGAGTCGCAAGTTCTCCGACAACATTTCGACTCGGAAACAACATTAACTTTGCACAAGGTTTATTATTTTAGTTTTTCTGCTTAAGGCAGTAATGAACTTTTATTGTAAATAATAACAGTTTTGGTTACGAGCCTTAAGTGCGTTTTCATGTTAATTTTCAAACTTAAAAGAACACTTGTCATTGCATTGGCGGATAAACACACCGAGAGAGAGAGAGCTGTCGTTTTAAAATATAATTGTAAATGTCATCAGGTTAGGCTATTCAGCCCATTAATGAATTTGGTTCCAGTGTCGTACACTTAATAGTACGCCACCAAATGCTGCTACCAAATCTGGGTTACCTCCGATAAGAGTAACAAAGCACAAATTCTGCGCCGCAGTCTATCAATGGCGCTCACCTCACAACATGCTGAAATATTCGTCAATATCTATGTAGTCACCTGAGTGTCATAACGATCTAGCTAAGAACATTGAGCTTTTATTTCATACATTTCCATTACCATATTTCAGATCAGTAATTTTTACTTTCAATGTTATGAACTGTTTAAGACGTAATGCATCAAGCTTTGAAGATTTAATCATGATTAATCTGAACGCTTCTTACATTTCTCCAGAAAATGCATACCACGTTATCACAAACGAACCCTTGTCACCTTGACTGACGAAGACATGGACTGTGGCCGGCTCGGTGCTGGCAGCCCCGCATGAGTAGTTGCCCGAGTCGGCGACCGTGGCCCCGGAAATTATCAGTCGCGACGAAGTCTTTGGTCCGTGATCAGTTTTGACGGAGACACCGCCTCTGTATTTGTCGTAGTTGAGCAAGCGATCGTTGTGCTTCCACGAGACGAACTGCGGGGGAATGGGGCTCTGCGCGTGTGGAGGAATCAAATGAATTAGAGTCTGTAAAAATGGAGGGACAAGGCGTGCTTAAGTCAGTCTAAAGGGAGAAATAAAACATACTACGCAAAAATGAAATGACAGAAAATAAAAATCTATTCAAAGCCTGAACGAGCTATGAATAAATAACAGGTTGTGGCCTCGATCATTAGCAAGAGACGGGAAAGAAACGAGGACTCTGTATTTGCTAAAGGTAATTGCATCCGGCAGAATTGGAACAAAGAGTCTTGATAGAAAGTGAGTGAAAAATTTTTGTGAAGAAACTCTCCATATTTACTTAAGCTAAACGAAAATGAAGGTTTTTGTGCATTGACTCCATGGTATTAAGCGTAGTCACTCGTAGACGAGAAATACATTCCAATGAAAAACGTTCTTCTGATACCAAACACGCTGCTCCGATGATATCGAAGTAAAACAGACTGAGACTAAATGTAAGCTACTTGTACTTCTAATATGAATCAATTTGAAACAAAAATAGGAATTTAATGCAATTGAAAACCACAAAAATAAATATAAAACAAGGAACGAAACAAATCACAAACACCTAATGACCGTTACGGTTCAATAAGGGCTTATTACAACACCATCAACATTTAAAATAAAGAAAAAATCGAAAAACAACATTTAAAATCGAAAAAATTGAAAATTTACTAGCTCTTATATACGATCAAGTGGAGTTAATTTTTTTATAAAAATATTTTGCATTCCCCATAACTCGATCAAAATGATAAATTACTGTTAAGAAAGTTCAGTGAAATGATACTCAATATTATGAAAAAAATTGCTGTAAGTCATTCGGTGGTGATCAGCACCCACTCGCAGCTTCAAACCTTTTTGTTTCTTTTAAAAAGTTAAATATTTCAATATTTCTTTCAGAATTGTTCACCTTTGCTGGGAACGAACTTACTTCGATGGGACATGTTGAATTGAACATGTTTGATCACGACGATCATTGGTACTGACACGAAAAATGATACTTGATAATCAAATGTTTTCTTTGATGCAAAAGCAGCTCCGAAGAATGGACTCACAAAAACGAAAACTTTTTTGAACACAGGATCTATTCAAAAATTTTCAACTGGTGCATCTGCTATTTTCCAGTTGAAGTATTCTTCTAACACGATGGGCAATCTTTATGCTTCATAATTTTAAAATTTATCAACAAAATACCGTAGTGCATTTCTATGAAGATGAAATGTATCGATGAGTGTACATTAAAATGAAGCATAGATTGTTAGCTTTCGGTATCATTATCATTCAAAGATTTCTTTATACAATGGATCGTTGAGCAGAGTGAGCTCGTTAACGCAGAAAAATGTTCTCCCCACATTTCCCAAACATTTTTATACTCGAAAAGTCAAACTGAAATTATTTCGTCAGTCTAGTTTATAAAATATGCAGCGAGGCACAAAAGTTTAACTCAGTGACGAAGTGCGAATAATGATTGAAACTATGAAGCCTCGTTAGAGGAAACTGCTAGAATATAGAAGCCGCTAACAACAACACGTTCAACACGTTCTTTGTGGCACGTAGAGTATGCACTCACTCTCTGGTTTCTAGTTCATCTACGGTTTTAAGAATTTCTGTACTCACATTTGCGTTAAGAACAAATAAAATGTGAAGAACCTAGCAGATAAACATTAGCTTCTAAAAAATGGATAACTTTAGTGATGAAAATCAATACAAAAATTAGATTAATATCCAGAAGGTCATCAATTGATCTGGGAACAAGCACATTTCTTTGTGCGACAGCTTCACCTAAACTTCTGGCCATCCCACCCGGTCCGGGAGACTCACTATTGACTTGCAGACGAGGCTGCCGCGCTCACCTGCTCGATGATACAGAAGAGGTTGATGGCAGAGCCCGTCTGGACGTGGTACTCTGAGTTGCCCAGAATGAAGGCCTCGGGCACGATGACGTGCAGGTGCACGAACTGCGAGACGATGCCGGACGCCGTCGAGATCTAGAGGAGCCAATTGCACGACGTATTACGACCATAAATTTTTGAATTTCCAGTACGATTATCTAATTTCTCAAGGCCGTAAATCTGCATTCTGTATTTTTTCGGAATGTCTTCAGTAATATCATATCTCTCAAGCTAAAGAAATATGAAATTTGAGAAAATTTTGTGATTTGAATCTATTACCTGAAACTCCCCCCCTCATGAAATGGGTTTCAGCTGAAGAAATATTTCTAAAAATGAAAATAGTGTGGAGAGCGACAACGAGATTATGGGCGAAGTCGAAACCCAGCTTCAATTTGAGCGTCATAATTAGCATTGGCAGCAACAAAAGAGCCGTGACCGGCAAAAGATTTCTGGCCGAGTCACGACTGATGTGCATTTGCAAGCTGTATTGTCTTGGCAGCCTAAGTACGCAGCCTAAAATTTTACGGTTCGATCCAGATTTACGGTTCAATACGGATTTAGTACAAGGCGATCAATATTTAAAATAATAGTACCCGAAATGTGATAAATAAAACGAAAAATCGAGTTTATCACTAGGTATTTCATTGCTAATCATTTTAAGATGTGGAGCCACACACTTCACCATCATCTGCAGCAATAGTTCGTAGCCCCAATTTCATTAGAAAATTCGATCTAGCGCAGCCCAGTTTACTGCGTAATGATGGTAGTCCAAACCACGAGCCCGCTTATTCGATGTAATTATGGACCATTATCGCTCAATGCCTGCAGGGGATTTACACATTCGACAGAGAATTTCTTAACCGTTTTTAGATTTAATTCATGGTAATATCAAGTCATTAAAATATTAATTCTGAGCGGTCTATTAAAATATATCGTGCTTCCAATAATTTTTGGACAATTAATGTAATCCAATTAATTATAAATTTGAGACTTTAATTTTATATTTTGAGCACAATTAATATTTTCACATAACTTATTTCCGATATTTGTACCAAAATCAGAGCAGAACTTACTAGATGATCGCCTATTCTGAAAATATTATCTTTACAATGTGTGCTGTGCGTTATTTACTGCGCCAAAATGATAGAAAGTAGGAAGGTTGATTCCCCTCAATTTAGATGAGTAGCAAGCCCAACATTTTTAGAGGAGTCATCAGTATGAACATGAAAGATCTAGTAGCTTAAAAGTTTGAGAGAATCAGTCGGGAATTTTTTTATAAATAGAATTATTCGCACGTAATTTTTACAATGACGAATAAACGGGAAGAAATGTACTAAGCATTGGAAGAATCTGTATTCCACAGTATAAGTACAGCAAGCATGGGATACTATTTGCAAGAAAGCACTGACCAAATCAAAACCATGAGAAAACTTTGAGGCAAATAAATACAGAGGCAAGTTAATTTTCACAGAAATTTGAGCACCAATCGAATAGCGGCAGTCGTCAGGCAACTTCACCAGTCCGTCCCTCGTTAACAGCGAAATTACGCACTCGTCAATCGAAGAGTATTTTCGTTTGTGAGTGTACAGTATATGAGTAAGAAATTATAAAATGGTAATTTCCTCAATGCTACCATGTATACAAAATGACATCTTTTAAGCATATGAAGTATTTTCAAGGCTTATAGAGTATATGGTTGATTTATTCCAACATGTACATTCCACGGAGACTATTAGCCTTGAGAGAATGAAGTCAAGACTGAGGTTTCCTTCAAAATGTTCCATAAATATCAAGTCATGGTTAAAATAAATTAAAGTTGCTTTATTTACAAGAATTGTCAGTAGCAAAAAATAAACCTTTGGGTGGAAATACAAGAAAAGAAAACTGAAACTTGAAACAAAACGAGAAAGAAGAGATTCAGTATTGGATGGTGAGTGCGATTGACATAATAATGATTGATATAATGACTGTAAATTTACAGATTTTTGTATTAAAATTAGTATTTTACATTGTAATATCTGATCAATAATGCTTTCAAATGTTTATCAAGATATTTTTGAAGCATTTTATGTTAATTCTGTTTTGCTTTGACCATTAAAGTTCTCAAAAAATGCAAATGTGATGGGCATTCCCATGGGTTGAAATACATACCTGCATGGTAGCAAGATTTTTAAAATAAAACCTGTCGTTCTCGAAAGCCTGCATATTAACCAGAATGCTAAAAAAATCAACTTCTTTTATTGCAGACAAGTTATTTCAACAATAAAATGGGAATCTAGTCATATAATAATTCTTTGAACAAAATTAGCGAGAAAATGTTTCAAAACATTTTTTACTACCTGCTGACAAAAATACTGGCAAATACCCTGCTGATTTCAAAAATTACTGCAGGAAAGATTTCAACCAAAGTCGTCTCACAAAGTTTCCCAATAGATCTCCAGGTAAACTGGTCATTTTTATCATGTAAAAGTATTAGGATATTACAACTAAAAACGAGCGCTGCGATGGTCTTACACGAAATATCCCTACCTAGTCGATTCAACTTTCCCTCTTTTTCAAACTAAGTTTTTGATTTTGTGGTAGATGAACTGAGTGAATTAAGTTGAACTGCTTCTTCCGCTTCTTTGTCAATTAGTGCCTCAGTACCTAGAATCCCTGAAAAAAATTCGTGAGCCTTCTTATTCACCCACTATACTGAAGAGAATCCCACTAAACACACTTAATTAAACTGCGTATTGATGTGGGTAAGAAGCTGGCTTGAGAAAGAATTGCTTCCATGGAGAAGACATCGATCCCGACTGCGGCGCCAAAAGAGGAACTGAACAAAGGTTGAAGTAGAAACTCTTTTTCTACTCTTTCTAG
>JACJUY010002113.1:27274-37527 GCA_014220935.1 Platorchestia sp. MABIK
ATGTTCTGGAAAACAAATATACCATTCTGTGTCGTCGAGCATAAGTTATGTATTAAGTATAAGTAAGTTGTGTATTTTCATACACATGAGACTGCGCCACTACACAGCAACCATGATCATCAAGATTCCTACAGAGATTTCAGGAAAGCTGAAACATGGAGAATACCTGCAATGACTTTCACGGTACTGTATTCAAATCTATTGCATTTTTCGTTCGTGCTGGAACAAGCGTTAAGTCAAATTAGAAATTTCCCAGTCAACCCTGCAAAAGCAGAATCAGGCTCAGTCGCAGATTAATGGAAAAATCTTTTCACGAAACTTAGAAGTGGTATTGGCGTAAATAAGTAAAAAATGGCGCAGAAAGCAAACATGTTTAACATTTCGAGCTACTGCTTATTCTTATTCATCCTAAGCAAGAATATTCTCCGTTCTAAAAATTACGCTTTTGGTGCATCACAGCTTATGGATTATACCTCAAGCGTGCTTTCTGAATTCAGAAAAAAACCTACTCGGTATTTAAGCACCATTCCAAACGGCTTGAGCACTACTTTTAGCAGTAGCGAATTGTTCTTGATTGTTACGATAGAAAAAGCGGTTGTCTTCTCTGACATCATTAAACCCTTGAAATCGGAAAACTGAAGTTATTTTTATAAAATTTCAGTATGTCATCTCCTTCTTCTTCATGCCCGAGGATGATTCAGACCATACTCGCGCAGAAATTAAACTTTGACCTAGGCCGAAATCTTGATCGCAACCTCACAGCCCCCGTGAACATCAAAAGCTCACCTAGTATAGTGAGCTGTTGAAAATCAGTGCAGTGTTTCTAAAGTTTTCAGGAGGAAGGAGTTCAGCGCAGGAAGGAGCTGTAAGATCGATGGAGAGCAGTACATTGCACCAATACTCTGGCTGCAACGAATATCGATTGCAGAAGCAAGACATTTAGCACTGGGAAATCTATACTCGCATTACAGGAGTGCACAGTATCAATAATTACCACAGGTCAATGATGTTCACTACCGCCACTGCATTTCGTTTCCGACGAGTGAAGTTAACAAATGGAATCACTGAAGTAACATGCGCGACCGAGGTGCAAGAATACGGTCTTAAAGCTGACAAGACGTCTGTATCGGTGCATTATGAGTACACCGCCAAACTGCGATAGTACCACCCTAATTTTTTATACAGATGCAGGGTAATATATCCTTACACTTTAAACAGTCCCACCTCGATTTCACCCAATCATCATTTTATGGCTCTGATTGTTCCATCATTAGTTACTTAGTTCGTCCGTTACGCTTTCATCGCCCTCATCAAAAAGTACAAAGACCATTGCGAAATCTATGCATCACTTTCATCATAAAAATTATGTTGGAATTTCTTGGAGCAGGTTGTGTTGGAATTTTTTCATGGGGCCTTCTAGGATACGTTAGGCTTAGTAATGATGTAATAGATTACGGTAGGATATGTAACGATAGTCTAGGAAAGGTTAGGCTACCATATTAAAACATTAGGTTCAACAAGGCTAAGTGAAGATAGGTTAGACTAGAATAGGTGAGGCTGAGATAGGCAATGTTAGGTTAGCGATAGGGTATGTTGGGTTAGTGTAGGGTATGAGTTAGGATAGGTTATGTTAGGTTAGAGCATGTAAGTTATGTTGGTTTAGGATAGGTCATGTTGGGATAGGATAGGTTATATTGGGTAAGGATAAGTTATATTGGATCAGGATAAGTTATTTCGGGTTAGGACAGGTTATTTTTAAATTATTTCACGGGTCCACCAAGTTTCCAATGATACTGACCGTGGGATTTCTACGGATCCTGCTAGTAAACGTAAGTATGCAAATCCACTCCCCTGTTACTTAAATAAGTTCCTTGACGGAATAAGATTCTTCAATCTAAAAAAACAGCAGAGTTTTTGGAAACATAAGTTTTCAACTTTATTTCAAATCGTTGCTTTACAGAGCTGTTACAAATTGTGCACAATTGTTCCAAATAACATATTAATTACTGAAAAGTGAATTCAATTTATCACTGAATGTGCGTGCCATCACACTTTTAATCTTGAAAAGCAAAAAAATATTTAATGCCGATCACTTATTGTGATTTGAACTACAGATTTTATCAGATAAACGTTCATTCATTTTTTTGATCGTTTCCCAATGTGACAGCAACAGTTACAGACAACTACCATCTATACATCTATCAAGGGTCAACTAAAATAATTCACACTCAGGGATGGAATACATAAAACAGTTTGCTGAAAATTTCTGACCTACTTCCAGTTTTATCTGTTGAGCAGTGTTTACAGACGACAGCGATGAAAGATCTTTCTCAAGAAATAAGTCTTCTCTGCGCGAGAGCGCAGGTTTCCAACTCAAGAGCTCACCTGACACTCGTAGGTTCCATTGTCGCGTTTCTGTAAGAATTTAATGGTAAGGGTCCAGTCATCAGCGCCGTCTTGATGTGTCACCGAAAATCGAGCGTCATTCGTGAAACTCTGAAGTCCTGACGTGAGAACGTGCCAGTCTCGCTTACGTATCCAAGATATCTGGCAGTAGGATTAGAGTCTCTGTTAGTGTAAGAAAAGTTCATTACTATATAGTATCACAGAATTACTTTCTTCATTTATACATAGTGTAGTAGCAACGTACTGAAAAAAGAACAAAAAAATTTGTAAAAGTTTGTAACGATATTTTCAACATTTACGTTATACACATCAGCAGGATAAGATTGAATTTTGATAAGGTATACCCGTCTGGTTATACTGCAAATACTGCAGGAATTACTTCCTGCGTAGCATCCTTTTCACAAGATGAAAGACTTGAGTGTCAACAATGATCAATGAATGTATTTGAAGTTTGAAAATAGATACATGAATAATCTTTACTTCATCCCTGAATCTCTGACTAGTGCTCCAAGGGTAACTAGTTTAAATAACTATTATTTTCAATTGCTTTCCAAAGTTATTATTATGGCGAACTAACGACCAGATACAAAAAATCTCTTTGTTGCTACTACGTAAATTTTCAAATGGATCATACCTCAGAACGCTTCATCCAGAATCTCAATTGCTATTTTTCAAGTTTTTTTTTCCCTCTCACACTGCAACATCTTTGAACTAACTGTTGGAGCTGCACAGGATTAGAAACTTAGAATCGAAGAGAGGGTTTTTAATTGTGCCTTATTTTATCAGATTATACTCTAAAAAGAAGGTTTACAACAAATACTTAAAAGCTACCTTCTGTCAGTAGCCTAAAAAGCCCCAAATCAGGGCCTGTTTATCCTGCGCCATATATGATGCAACCATTGTATTACTATCAGAAGCTATGAGGGTGAGGATTTTCTTTTTATGGCCGCCTTTCCAACCAGCCTTAACTCATAAGGGATGCTTGGCATTTACAGCGAAGACATGCCTATAGTTGCGAGACAGAATTCACGCTTTCCAAAACGTAATCAATCAACTTTTTTTATAATTGAGCTTCAACGAGGGACAGGTGTTTAGTGTTAGGAATTGGTGAACAGTTCTGGAGAATTTTATTCCGCGACGTCGGCCCTCAAAGGCTGGCTCGCGAACCGTTAAAAGTCGAATTGTTATCAGCTGCTGCTTTTCTCAATTATGATCGGCTTAGATTAAGTCACCGAACGGTTAGACAACTCTCTCCAAACATGGACTTGTTGGCTTTCTGCATTACTCCAGTAAATTTTACAATCCGTCTCTTGAAGGTATAATGAAGATACAAGTTGATGGCATTATATTACTGCAGAACCGACAACTTCAATGCATAACGTTCACATATACTGATGAATTTAAAAAAGTCGTATTATAAAAATACTCATGCTCGATTTTCTTATTCGGAAAATATATTTAGGGAAAAAATATTGTACGTATCGTTTTAGATTTCTAATTTATATTCTTGCTTGAAACCACAGTAAAATCGTAACATGACAAACAAAAAACGGTAGTAATACTTTCAAATAAACTACGAGAAGTTAAGGGAGCGAAATGAACCTCTCACCTCAACAAATAAAAGATAAGAATCATGTTTAGTCACACAATCACAAACTGTGAGGCTGAAGAACAGGGGTGAAGAACGAGACGTCAAAACCCTGACCTGCTTGTCACCGATCATGCGCACGGCGCAGGGCAGGAAGGCCGTTGTGGCCAGTTGAGCGGAGACGTTAACGGCCGTGTTGTTCTCGATGCCCTCCCATGCGCCGGATTCTGCAAACGCAAAAATACAGCATTCCTTTACTGTCATTTCATTGAGATTATTTTGAAGTACTTAACTCTTAAAACTTTTGCAGACGAAATCGTCGTCGAGTTATTTGCGTCGTTTTATCTATCGTAGTCAGATGGCAAGATTTCATTCTTAATTTTTTCTTATGTAAGCTCTCACAACATTCCAGTACTAGAGAAAATTTTCGAACAAACATACTATCTGCGTATTTTCCAATACATAAACTAACTGTATTAGCATTTTGTGCACGTTGTGCGTTGAGCATTTATTTTGTTGTAACTTCATGGTGTGTAGAATTAGTTAAAAACCATCGATTGGAATGAAAATGAATGCATAAACGAGTCGTACGCAGCCTGTCGAAAGCGATGGGGTTATCTTGGTGTTAAATGAGGCAAAAGAATTGCGTACTCTGTTATTTACTTTAAAAGTTTAAAAGATAACATGTAAAAACCATAACTGAATTGTAAGATAAATCAACTAGCTTAACCCCACTGTTAAAATTTTTATCTCTTATGTAGAGCTAAAATTTGCTAATGAAACCTTAAAGAGAACTAGTAAAAACCAAGAATTAACTGTTCAGCGGGTGGATTCTATTTGAGGAAAATTAATTTAATCATTATTTAGTGTTTAGGTATCCGATTGAGAAACTGTGACGCATTTATAATTTGTACTGTTGAGTTTCAAAACATTAAGAGAAAAGAACAATTAGCTCTATTATAATTCTGTTGGCATGTTGTCCGTCTTCTGCCATGTGTTACGTACGATTGACAGTCGTGAGGTGGCTGTTGAGTAATTGACACGTTTCCTGCGAACGGATTTTCAGCGAAAGAGTCACTGAACGAATTTTCAAAATTCTGCTGAGGGACCTGCAGTCACAACTCAATTTTTCTATTTTGTTTGCTATTTACAAAATTGCTCACTACAATTGACTTTAAATTTAGATTGAATATTGAACTTCAGTTTAACTCATCGCAGGAAACGTGCTGAAGACGTGTTCATGGAAACCGCGTGTTCAAACGTGTTCAGGAACCGTGTTCATGTTTCAGTTTGAATATGTCTAGCTAAATTAGGTTAGTTAAAATGAGACGGAATGAGTTAAAATAGACCAGGAATGTTCATGGGGTTAGGCTATGTTAAGGAGGATGGGTAAAGCTGGGAAAAGTTAGGTTAGGATATGTTAGGACGTTCGGTAGTGTTCGGTTAAGCAAGTTTATGGTTCAATACATCAGGCTGGAATAGGTTAGATTAGGACGATAGATTGGGATGGATTAGGATAAGTCCGATTTCATAGGTTTAAAAACGGGAATTTTTTTACGGGTCCAGTTAGCTTTACTATCTCACAGACTGTAAACTTCTTGCGAGTCGTGACTGTCCATACATCAATACACTCGCCCCTACCGACCCATCCATGTGCCTACTTACAGTGAGGTATAATTCTTTGATTTTTCGAAAAAAAATGTTGAAATAAAAATTCACTGTCGCTTAGATGTGTCTTATGGTTTCTTTACTTTAGCTTTTCCATTATTTCAGTTGAGAATCGTCCCTGAAAAAACATTCGTGTTGCATTGCCGTACAAATCGCTAGGCAAGAAACAGTTTAACTTTCAAGTTGCCTTCACATCAATATTGTCGTTCGGTAAATGATATATAAACGGATACAGCGTCATGCTTTGATGAAATTTTTTGATATTTTTTCTTAACGAACGTAAATATTTAGTTTAGAACTCATCTTCATCAATAGTTTGGCTCTTAAGTTAATTAATAAGTAACGTTTCATTACCTGTGTACTGGGCTGTCACAGTTGTTGTTGAGAAGAACAAGAATACCAAACACATCCCAAATGCAGCCAGCTTGGGCAGGTAGGCTAAACCTGCAATGCAGCTTCCATGGTGCCATCTTCTGACTACAGGGTCTGTGTTTTTCAGTTTCATGCGGACATCTTTCACCATGTACTCATAAGTACCAGATATGGCTGAACAATCCAGGTTACATTTTTCCTTGCCCTGGTGCAGAAAGCGCATCCGGTGATATGTAGACGATTTTTTCATTTTGTATTTGCGCTGTGGGGCCTCATTTTGTCCAAACGGGGGCGATAATTCATTGGTCTCAGGCGATGCCTCTGAATTCTGGCGCCGGCTGCACGGTCCAGTCTCACCTCGCCCGATCATCACTGATGGGAAAAAACACAGCGATGTGAAGTTTTTGTATTCATCACAAATGATTCTGCCTAGAATCTACATTACACGGGAAATTGTAAGAACTGTGCAAATGAAAACTACTCAACCTAACTTTACCAAACAAATATTACTCATTGTGAGGTGATAATAGCAAGTAGACTGTGCCCTACGATTTTCATTTGAAATCTAGGGATTCAGAATTAATATTTCTCCAGAATTAAAGCAAAAATGTTTTCGTTTATCAACTATCTGAGTATTTTGTATTCACTCAGACGAAATATTTATTAGCTTGAAAACCAAGAATAACATTTCGAAATACATCTATAAAACAAGATTGCATTTGATAGGATTAAGTCTGTTACTCCAGTAAAACTGAGTAACACCCTATTGCTCTCATCACAAATGCACAATGTACATTTCTTCTCCCTTAGAACTAAACGAGGAAATTATTCTTCGTACGTGAAATCCACTCTAAAGATAATTTCAGTCTTTTTATTGGAACACGATTTTAAAAAAATGTATAAACACACTCAGGAAAATTTATTCATTGGACCGGTGTAGTGTATTGCAATTAAGGAGCATTTCTTTTCAGATATCTGCTGAAGAATTTTACATCATTCGTGGAAAAAGAGGAGTTTCACAATGTGTTACTGAAACTCTCCCAGAAAGCAATTTTCAGACCGATAAACAATTACTAGCAATATATTTCTCGATATTTGAAGAAGTTTTTATGAAACTTATAGAGATCAGCAACGTCTCAAGCAATGCCACTTTGGAGTGAAGCGTTAATATATGAAAACATGATTTCTAGAAATGATTTCCAACTTATCCCTTCTCAGCCATGGACAGTTGCTCCCGCCGCGCCTGTTGTAAGAATCATGTTGTAAAATTGACCTCACATGTGCTTACTGATTGCTCGTACAGCAGTCCATCATAAGTTTCGCCTCATATTCTAAATAAAATTCTCTCATTTATACACTTGATCTCGAAAGGACGTTTGGAGTGATGGTTTATAAGCGTCTCTTAAAAATTATGTCAGTAGTGCCCAGACGCATCACCTATAAATAGTGCAGCTAATCCTCGACGTATGTCATCGGTCGGTTCATTAATACAATTTAATAAATCATTCGAGATCATGCATATCAAACGCAACATGCTATCTCTTAAAATTTTTCAAAAATTCTGCAAACGAAAAACGAAAATGATATTAGAACTAAGATCGAAAATTCAATTGCTCAAATTTGTCTGATTTCCCATGAAATGCATGAATATTAGGCACTTGTTTCAACCATGGTTGAGGGAAATTTTATAGTCGCTGCTAAATTTCGTCTTTCTTATAGCAAAGCATTACGGCATCAATTGCAGGATTAGACGAAATAGATCGTTCTTTGCCAGTTTCTGCACTCGCCATGAATTGCTTTGTATTGATTTTGGTGCTTGTAGACAGTAGTTTATCCTCGAAACATTTCGTGGTGCCGTTCCCATTGTGAGGACATTGTGTCGTTCAATTTCTGTACCTTAAAATATTTGAGCTAATATATATGGACTTTGGTTACCCAAGTCTTCTCCGTACAATTCTAAAAATCTTTCGTTCATTTTACCGACATTTTCAAAGCATGTTCATTTTGTATACACATATCGAATTTTGTCGCTCATGTTTCGAATACCATGAACTGAATAGTTGAACATAAGTTAAATTACGTATGCAGTTCGAGGGATTTAAAATGAGAACCACCTAAATTTTACAAAATTTGCAAACTCATCACTGTCACCGACCTGATTGAGCCCAGTTTAAACTTCGACCACTCTGAAAATGAGAAACACATTAATATTAAGAGACCCCTAGGTTTGCGCTCATAAGTGAGCTTTGCACAAATAATATTTATGTAACTAAAAGTCCCTTTTTCATTTTAAAGAATACGATGGCTCTGAATACAAAAGATTTACTAAAATCACGTACCTAGAAGCTGCAGGATTTCAGATCTATCAAACCGTTTCCATTCATCCTGTCTGAAAAAGACAATGATACCCTCGATCCGCTAAGATTTTGGCGTTTTACAAGGGATTAATCTAATCTTTTGTAGTCATTCTCTTTTCATCAGCTAAACAAAATATTCTCTGTGATGTGGGATGAACCTTCATGTTCAATACCAAACAGGAACGTTTATATCTCAAAATTAAATAAAAATCACTGCATAGTCATAACAGCTTCAGACTTGATACCATTCAAGTACAATGCCATGTTTTATCCCATGGATACGATCTGTAACCTGTGTAAAGGAACTCGGACGATATGTAATGTTGGAAAGGAGCAAGGAGGGGAAATAGAAAGTTGAAGCCATTTGAGTTCATCAGAACACGTCACCAACATCTCGTTTTGGGTAAACTGGCAAATAGAGCAGCAAAACATCAGCATTTTTTCGTAGCTTACAGAATTTGGTCTGCTAGAGCAGTAGACTTTGACTATCTGATATTCAATATCCTTCTATTATTGTGTTAGTACATTTCAGAAACATACTCATCAGGTTAGAAAGAGAGTTACATAAATGGAAGACTTACTGTATGCAGTCAAGGTTGTAATTCAGTGAAATTTTTAAACCAGGTTCTAAAAAACCACAAATCTTGACCTTGGCTTCTCCTCGACACACCAAGGCTTTTCATTCATAAAACTCGATCCATCTTCTCATCCCGATTTATCCTTAGGAGTTATTCCAAAGTAAGTGTATAAATTAAAAAAACATAATATGGAAGCAACAGAATGCGCTGACGACATTCCATCTCACTTTTTTAACATTACAAGTTATCTTCATTGAGGTACAAAAAAATTCAATAATTTATGCATATATGTGTATGTCTGAATATCTACGTGTGTATTTCACAAACACGATATTTCATATCATTAAAAAATGGATCTTCATTCATCAACAATATTTTTACAGTGTAATAGTACAATATCTGTGTCAGTGAACGGCTTTGTCGGAACTGATAAATATGAAACAGAATTCGGTATGGACGACAACTTAACTTGTATTGGTCCACATCTGGCCGGATGGTTTGGAAATGGCAAAACGAAATAAATTCCTCCTTCTCGAGTTATAAATTTGGTTATTCAAGTCCAGTTTTATTCATGCAATGACGCTTCTCGACAGATGCAACGCAAACTCAAATTTTGAGAATAATCATTAACCCTTAAGCACTAACCTATTTTTCGAGCATAGCCCAAACAGTGCATTTGATACCCATGTTTAGTGTTTACGGGTTAATTCTTATTTAGGAGTACTGTACATGCCTGAGAGCCTGGGCTGTTCAATTTTCTACTTTCAGTCAAATGTCTCCGTCTGTAATTCTCGATCACAAAAATTAAGAGCTACAGAAGTTAAATCCTGTAATTTTACAAAGGGAGAACAAGAAATTTGTACGTTCGAGCCATCAACAAAACTGATACCTCATTAGACTCTCTTCCATGATTTAAAAAATAAGTAAACAGTATCCTAGCTTCTCAAAACTTGATCAAACTACTACTATATTCCGCTTATGCCTTCATTAAGGCTCACCACACCGATGAAACTGGCTTTTGGAGCCTGACTTCGAATAACAAACACAAGGTCTGTTGCGCCCAAGAGAAGCTGCGGAGAGCTCTGTTCTGCATAGCAATTTAAAGCAAGATAAAACTGAACGACCGCACGGTCTATTCCAATTTAAATGGAATTGATCATTTCATTTTATTCCGTATTCAAGATTCTCAGAGATCAAAAAGGAGCGCTCCTACCATTACTGCGCGATGTTAACAAATTGACAGGGAGCAGTGTTGTATCACGGGTAAGATTTGGATTCCAACGT
>JACJUY010002113.1:37608-50464 GCA_014220935.1 Platorchestia sp. MABIK
TATTATTGAATTGTCGATTTCAAAATTCATGGAATGGTTTTGTGGGGCCAAAAAGATTTGAAATGAAGGAAAAACTATGAGAACTCATAAGGTTATTGAATAATTACGCTTCTACACCTTGGTTGTTCACATTATGATGAATCGGTACGAATGAAATGTCGCACCTAATTTGACTGATGCCACAAAATCATTCCCTTTTGCAACTGCGTTCATTTTAAGTGCTCCATAATATTGGGTTGAATGCATAATTATTTACATGAGAGACGTATTTCTCTTTTTGTACGTTTATGGATAACTATCATTTTGATCGGTCGTTTTTTGAGAGTAAAATAAATTTTACATTTGTGATGGCCAGTCTGTGCTCACCACCGTGCCAAGCCTCGACACGCAATGAGACTGAATGGAGTCGCTTGAATGCATGCCAAACTTCAACTCGGGCAGCAAAGAAACAATGTCACGAGACGAAGAAATGTCATGGACCTAATTCAGCCCAAAATATGAATGAGAACAAAATCATGCTGAGATTTTTTAGAAATGTCCTTGGTGGACATGATATCATCACAGAATACGACAGAATATAAATTTTACTCATGCTCACCGTACCATCATTTATTCTCACATCTTTACACATATACGCACTATTCCCCGATAGACATTTTGGGAAAAAAGGTAGTTTTTACAATTTGAAACATCAAATCAGATATGAACTGTCTTCGGGAATTTTTGACACTAGGCTTTAATGAAGTTGCCAACTAATCAATTAATCAGATCTCATTAATGTGTAAGTAACTTTAGGCATTAAAAATAATGTTACCAGTTGTACCGATTGTAAATTAAAATTTAAAATTTTTATTTACAATACCTTGAAATAATAAACATTTTGATACAATATCACTTGAGCATCCTTCTTGATTTAAGTTTGTCTAACATGAGTACGAAGTCACAGGAATTAAGCCATCCTTACCACGTATCCATTAAAGCATCCTCACTACTCATGAACCTTAACCAAGAACCTTAAAACCTCACCACTTATCCATTAAAGCATCATAATCAAACATCCATTAAAGCATTTTCACTATACATCTATTTAAGCCTTTTCACCACACATGAAAGCATCTTCACAACTTATAAAGGTGTTTTCACAAGTGATGCTCCTCTATAGAAGATGCTAACATTCCTAGCCATGTCTTCTAGCGGATTAATACGTCTTAGACAATCTTCAGATAAGTACAAACTAATATATGTTGCCAAATATTGCTCAATGTTCTCAGATGAGTGTTATTGTTTACAATTTGAGAGCAAATTTCCTTATTCGAAGTAGCGGCTTAACCATGATTAAAATGACAGCACAAGAACCATAGCGTCGAGTCTGGTAGCCATGGAAGACTGAATTAAAGTTCATCTTTTTAAGATATCTCCATTTGTCACATCATCGTCTGAATTCTGACGAGGGTTGCTTCTGGAACATAGCTCACGTAACAGGATGTTCAATATTTTCTCTCTCGATTTCTGCTCGAGAAGAAACATGATTTGTTCAGATCCTAGAATTTGCATTCTGCATGCTTATTCCCGCCGAAACTTTTTAAAAAACTAACCGTCTTTTTGAAGCAGTAACATTCGCTGGAACATCCTTCAGAATGGAAAGTTCTTCCAATTACCAACTTGCCTTCTTTTATCGATTCAAAGGATAAAAGAACATTATGAGGAAACAAATGGCGTCATTTATAAGTGGGCTTTCTAGACTTCAGAATTTTGGCAACCGTTGTGCCGAGGTCCATTTATTAAGAATCCTTGAAAGTTTCTTCAGATGCTATAATTTATCCTGCAATTTCTACGCAGCCCACCGTAAACATGTCCAGCTTGACGCTAATTGCTGGGCTTGCACCAAATTTGGGCAATTCGGTTCTATAATTTTCACGCACCTCGTTCATTGCTACAATTTTGCACCTGATGAAAGCAAAGATGGCATAGACACATGTTACTTTAGCGTAGATGCCGATGAATTTTCTCATCGATGCTCCGTCCGCAAAAAACATTGGAACTAGATGACAATTTTTCCGTACAATCGGTCCAATACGAAACATACATGACACCCTGACCAATCAGGTTTCATATTAAAAAACACTGTAATGAGTGCCAACTGGAAGGGCAGAAACACACAAAATTTAAATAATATAACAATTAACACGGTTATGATGTGAGCTGCCGACGAACTCGGAGGGAATGTTCATTATACTGTTGAGCGACCACTAGTCACTGAGTCGATTTTTATAAATACTGGATCTATGATAAATGAAGACTCGACGCAGTTATTGCTTGTTATTTCCAAAATCGCTCACTACAAGACACTTGTAAATTTGAGTTGGTTAATGAACTTTAGCTTTAAATACAAATTTTTGAAGTTACAATGAAAATACTAGAAACATTCGATTAAAAAGACCACCTAGATGTAACAAACAGCGTTCTATTTAGTTGGCTTGCTGACTCAAGCAAGATGCAACGGGATTGAATTGAGATCTATATTTAGCACGGCTTTTTAGGTAGCGTGTACCACGATTCAAGGATTTTTAGATATATGGCGTGATTTTTCGAGTCCATACAAAAAAAGCTATCGAATTGGAATGTATGGTTCAATTTTTCGCAGTGAATTTGAGGATTTAAATGAGAGGTTTTTCTAATGATCTGCTAGTTCTATAACATAGTTAGCGAGGTATTGAGAAAACCGGGCGATATGTAGTAGCTATATAGGGTCATAAGATACTTCCTACTGAAATTGATAAATAATGTTCGAGCGCACGTTCGACGGCGAGGGGTTTTTGTTAATTACACAAATTCTTACTTTCAAACAGTTCTTGAGGCTGAATTCAAAATCTACTTGGGGATAATACCCAAAAACTGTAGCAAGTACGCTTAGTGCGATTGCATGCATTTTATACCGCTAATATTTACGTACGATAAAGAAATATAAAATTTTTCTTATCAACATTCGATATGTCTTTCTCTAGCTTTTAAATTTATTCAGAATTTTTGAACCTATTTGTTGAAAATTTGATTAGGTTCGCCATTATTGGCGACGAATTAAAAAAAAACTAACCTCTTCATCAAATGAAGCGAAAGGTGATGACTGATGCAACTTTCTTTACATCAAAGTTTTAATGGTACTGATCTATACAGATAAGTATCCGGACTAATACAGAATGACTGGTTCCAAGACCAGTAATAGTTTGTTTCTGAAAATTTTTCTCGACATGAAATTTTTCGTGTTCTTTCAGACGCCATTTATTGGTGAAATTTTTTTCACGAAACTAGATTGTTCTGAGAGACGTGTATGTTTTTAATTGCAATGAAGGTACTTTTTTCTTCAAGTTAGATTCCTAGCCAGTAAACTAATCTCAACTCCGTCTCAACTCAACCAATGATTTTTTCTTCAAGTTAGATTCCCAGCCAATAAACTAACCTCAACTCCATCTCAACTCAACCAATGATTTGAGGAAACACCACGAAAGCTTTGCAAAACTCAACTGGATTCACACTTCCTGGAAGTGTTTCAGGCTTTGAGCTTTTACATGTAAACAATTTGCATATTCTTGCAGGTTAGCTTTATGATATTATTTAATCTCGAATCTGTTCCAGATAAGCCCCGTCACTAACGCAACACATAAGTTGTAACTCTCAAAATAATGCACATATCGACTTCATACTACTCTCAGACGAAGTATTAAAGCATTTTTTCGATTGAGAGCAGTTTGAAGTCGATTGGTGCATTATTTAGAAAGTTACAAATGGGTGAACTTATGTGTTGCATAAGCGGCTGGGCTTATCTGGAAAAGATCCTAAATCTCTTCAATCTACAACAGGACACAAGCCCTTCCAAGAATGTCTCTTAGAAAAGGAAATAAGAAATAAGACTAAGACAATAGCGCAGTTTATTTCTCATCAACAGAACGCTGAGCAGTTTCTCGACCAACTCGTCACAAGACGGTGCGCTACCAGCCGCAAGTGCTAAGGCACCACACGGCGATGAAAGAATTAAAGCCATTGAGACAAACTGAATCCACCTTCTGCGAGCCGAGTTAATTAAGCCAAATCCAATTGCCAGATAGATTCCTAACAAGAGGGAAGGAATTTTTAGAGCTATTTTGTTTCTATTTTAATTTCCCACTGTATTAAATTAAATTCCTCTATTTTCATAAAGATCATGAAAAACCGTAAACTTTTTCGAAGCGATTAATTTGATTTCCTCCTTAGGTTGTTCTGGCCCAGTGCGACCATGTCAGAAATGTTCTATCAGCTTTACAGCAAACAAAAGTATACAAGCCTTTTTTTCGCTCATTTTCAGTGGCGAAGAAATTAAACTTTTGAAGACTCTTTCTCAAGATCTTTATATTTTAGTTTGCTCCTCAGACAAGGGAACACAGGCGCAACCCTTCTGAGCAAATCGGATTATATGCAAACAAAAAATTTTCGTTTACCTCAGGATCAATCAAAATTTGCGTAAATAATATGTCAAGCTGTATTAGCTTCAATCATACGAGAAGAGGACAGTGAAACATTCTCAGAGAAAATAAAAGATTTAACCGTACAGCGGATACTAATTTCAGGCCATTATAGTTGCTAGTGGATCTTCCTCTCGATAATATAGGTTCTGCTAAAGAATCATGAGGTGGAATACTCCTCAGATTTATTCTAGCCCTTCACGGTAGGGCAGCGTATACAATTTTTAAGTAATTGATTCTGCTGATCGAGGGATATAGCACCAACCAACATAAGCTGAAAAATAAGAGTGAATTTGTGAAAAATCTCAGTATTCAGTCATGGGAGAACTACGACCACAATCCGTCATTGATGAAGGCTCTAAACAGGAGTCTATATGCCAAGTGGAGGCCTCCATTTTAGAGGATGCCGCACAACAGTTCGCCAACTAGCTCAAGAATTCAAGACCTGTGTGGGGTCTGTTGAGAACATAATTCATGACCATTTGTACCTGCGGAAAGTGTCTGCACAGTGGGTTCTCATGTTGCCCACACCTTTCCAGAAACAGGAACAAACCAAGTGCTCCCAGGCCCTTTTGGACATGTGTCAAGGCAACCTGGAAGATTTTTTGAATAGACTAAACACACAAAACGAAACATGGATCCATCACTTTGCTCCATAAACTAGCCTAGTCGATGCAAAGGAAGCATTTGGACTAACCACCTCCAAAAGAAGCTCAGGTCCAACCCTCGGCCGGCATGGTCATGTTTTCGGTCTTTCAGGACCAGCACGGAGTGGTGATGGATTTCGTGGCAAAGGGTGCCACAATTACCAAGGCATCGTGCGCTGTGCTGCTGCAGAAATTCAGGGAGGCCATCAAAAATGAGAGGTGTGACACGCTGACTAAAGGAATCTGCCTCGGCTAAACAATGGCTCCTTTTCAGAACTCGCGTGCAGCTCAAATGAAAGGAAGCACTGTCCTCTGGCTGTAAAATCTTTCCTCACCCGGCTTACTCTCCCGACATCGCACCACCAGACTAACACCTTTTTCCAAACATGAAGTCTATTTCGTAGGAAAGCACATCTCAGGCGATAAGGAGCTTATTTCCGAGGTCAAGTCGTGGCTTCAGTCACAGTTCGAGGCCTTCTTCAGGGGCAAGGCCTTCACAGCTGCATGAAACGATGGGAGTAGTGTGCCATCCGTGGTGATACCTATGTAGAAAAAGTTTAATCACCGTGCAAAGTTTCGCTCCTCTCAGCAAACGGGAAGTTGGTCTGGGGAAATCTTAATTGAACTGCTCTCGTATTTTATGACTATAGTCTTAAAATTACATCCCGTTGTACAAATGCTACAAACAAGGGAACGATTGAAATACTGTTAAATAAGGTGTTTAACAAATCATTGCATTCTCATGGTTTCAACAAACATTCTTCAGAGAATTCCTAAATTAGCAATCCCTGATTTTTTTTCAAGTTTGATTATACATGAACAAGCAACTGAACGGTTTATCTATGCGTAATCCTTTAACACTAGGTTTTTACGATAATGCCCTTCATCGTTTAAACCTATCTTTTACCGATAATATTCAATTTTGGATGATATATTTCTGTTTTTTAATTAAAAATTGCATCTGGAATACTTTTTGAATTCGGTCAATAAACTTTTGAACAACACAAACTTCACGATAGAAAAGGAGAAAGTGTTACCGGCGTTAGATATCCGTGTTCACAGCAACATGACAAGCATTTCAGAACGCCCATCTTTCATGGTTTCGAAACAAGTTTTGTTACTACTACCATACATATCTGGGTAAAATTGGTGCAATTAAAACTTTGATATATCAAGGATTCCGTCAGTCGTCTATTTTCGTCGTACTTGTCAGTGTTTTCAAAAGAATTTTTCGGAAAAAATGGCTACCATTATGAATTCATTGGCAACTAAACTGAAATATTTCTGAATCAAACTTATAAATAGAGCCCGGATTTCTATCATTTATTCTATTAATGCTATAACTACTGTAAATGCAAATAAAAATTGAATTTATCGCATAAATGCTATTTTACTATGAACGCTAATGTGACCACGCACAAAAGCAAAAAGTAGACATTATACGATTAATGACTAGTAGTAGTAGTAGTAGTATTTGCATTGATTCGCTAGCGCTTTAGTAATTCGTACTATATCGCGCCGTTATGTACACAAATATATTGAAGTAGAAGAAAATGAGGATAATTTATACCAATGAAAATTTTTCGAGGTGTTTAAAATGGCCTCAATTCATGCTGATCCTTTGCAGTTTGTGTCCGATGCGCTTTCTCTTTCGTTATCTTGGCATTTGCATTAGCAAATCAGGCTTGTTGAAAATATTATTCATTTTTAATAGCTGCACATGATAGAAAACTGCTGAATTGTAGCCAAAACGGGCAAAGTTATGCGTGCTATTTTGCTACCAAATAAGAAATATTTTGCTAGAAATGAAACTATTTTGCAATAATAACTGCCAATATCAACTTTTTTAGTGCTATTTTCACCATATTTTTGTGCTATTTTAACCCCTTTTAGAACTAGAAATCAGGGCTCTACTCATAAACCATGGCCAAAGCCAACGAAAGTTAATTATTTAAACATTCATAATTCTTTATTGAACTTAAGTAATAATGGTTCAAAGTACGAACCGTCGATCAGAACATCACTTTCACGTGACTCTCCCCATGAAGAAATTGAATTCAGTCGTGAAAACTCATTAAAAGCTAGAAAGTTTTTGAAACAGAAAAACTCCTAGTTGTCGGACGCGCGCTAGAACAATATTCATCAATTTTAGCGCCAATTTTGTAATGGCTCCTACATAGGAGACACATCTCGATAAGCGAGAATCCAATTTTCAAAACGCTTANGGCAAAGTTATGCGTGCTATTTTGCTACCAAATAAGAAATATTTTGCTAGAAATGAAACTATTTTGCTATAATGACTGCCAATATCAACTTTTTTAGTGCTATTTTCACCATATTTTTGCGCTATTTTAACCCCTTTTAGAACTAGAAATCAGGGCTCTACTCATAAACCATGGCCAAAGCCAACGAAAGTTAATTATTTAAACATTCATAATTCTTTATTGAACTTAAGTAATAATGGTACAAAGTACGAACCGTCGATCAGAACATCACTTTCACGTGACTCTCCCCATGAAGAAATTGAATTCAGTCGTGAAAACTCATTAAAAGCTAGAAAGTTTTTGAAACAGAAAAACTCCTTGTTGTCGGACGCGCGCTAGAACAATATTCATCAATTTTAGCGCCAATTTTGTAATGGCTCCTACATAGGAGACACATCTCGATAAGCGAGAATCCAATTTTCAAAACGCTTAGGCATCAGCCATGGACAGACCGTTACAAAAAATCCTATCATTTGAAGCTAGGGACTCAAAGAGATTTCAATCGTCCTTACCGACTGAGTAGCTTTTCAATTACAGACTCGATACAAATCACCATAACGCACATCACACTTTGGCCCAGATACATCTCGTTTGAGTCTGCCGACCAAAATAGATACAAATACTGCTCGTTACACAGTGGGGCACCCTCATTTTGTCAGTTCTTCGTCTTTCTCTTTTCTAAGAAATTTGTATTACGTCATCCTGGATTGTTCGGCAAATTGAATAATTTGCAGAACAAATTGCAGAACAAGTGCAGAACAATTTGCAGAATTGAATAATTCTGCGAATTTTGAATTTTCGTATTCATTCAGGTAACATTTGGTGACAATTTTTTATAAAACGTCGGTGGTCTGTGAGTAAAATGTTTTTTAATATGGCGACGATAGCAACACTCTTTACAATTGAGGTTAGATTCTCCACCACTAAACCAACATCAACATTATTTTCGTTTTGAACGTTGGGAAAAGGCTAAGAAAAATCGAGTAAATTTTAACAGTGGTAGCACTAGATATTTCGGAAATACAAAGAATCCCTGAAGAATTGGTCGGCTGAAATTTCATGAGCTTAAAAATGAAGCAAAATTTGCCATCGTTCTCCACGTTCTCAGGGTGAATCCTCAGATACTACTTCCAAGCGGAGTATTACTATAGTGTCACTCAAAGTTATAGAATTTGTGCAACAAATTTATTTCATGCTCATGAAATCAAATAATTATCGTGTAGCGTTTTACACACTAGTGAATAATCTAGTATGTAATGCAAATCATAATATGGGGTTGGTCAAAAAGTTCGTTCATTTTCTGAATGTCATCTTTCCGACCTCCTAAAGATTATTTTATATTCGTATTCTCTAAATCCTGTTTAGGGGACAGCGAGCAAGCTGACGTCAGAGTGTAATACGAGTAAGCCTCCAAGTAAAGAAGTTATAACATTTTTGCTTGCATTCGATCCCTTAAAATGATGAACGTAGCAGAGCACTACTGACGTCTAATGCTTTTTACTTTATGGAAGGAATGAAAAGAATAGAAACTACCCATGCACGTGGCATATATTTGTGTACGTAACTGTTGTTTCCCTTCCTTTCTGAAGTAAAAAGCATTAAATATCGGTAGTGCTCTACTTGGTCCATCATTTCATGGGCTTGAATGCAAGCAAAAATGTTAGAACTTTTCTACTTGGAGGCTTATTGCACACTGACGTTAACATGTTCGTTGCACCGAATGCAGAAGTTAGAGAATAAGAACATAAAACGATCTTAAGGACGTCGGAAAGATGACAGTCAAAAAATGAACCAACTTTTTGACCAACCCAATACTAGTATTGATATTTTATGCCTAGTTCATTTACGTCTAACATTGTCTAAAAAATCTGCAAATTTGATATAGCCAGCGTCTTCGTGGACGAGTATTTATCTGTTGTTTGAGCTTTACAGTTGCTCATCATCACGTGGGGGATGCGTAAAACCAACGCCAGGTAGCAACAGTTAACGTTACGCATGCCGTGGCACACTAGTATGATGAGATACGTTTTACCCTCAGTGTGCATGCGGTTGTTCATGCATTGGAAATTTTCGGACTTAAGAGCGAGCCTCATAAAGGGAAACCTAATTCGAAAATTTTGGGAAATCGGCTGTGTGCGGGAATCTATTCCATTGTCTGTGTACATCCTTGATATTAATCTATTGTGTGGGCAATTAAACGCACAATTTTCATGCATTTGTAACAAAAAAATAAAAATGTTATTCGTAAATTGTTGAACGATACTCGCGCCTAATGACGCTCTTGACAATTCGTTCCGTAACGTCGTTAAAGTTTCTATTACGGGTGCTACACCTCCTTTTAATACGTCGCTTATCCGAGTGACAAGTGACCTGCGGTTGATTCAGACTGGTTCAATTTTTTATATCCTTTTAATTGTAAAATTCAAATGAGAAATTATTTGATGTACTCCATTCAAAGCTTCCTTACATAGCAGCAACAGTATATTTCAATTCAATGAACCGTCTAACACAATAATTACTTAATTTCATTTTTATAATTGAAGCCATAATTTACGAGTGACTTGGCGAGAAAATCTCATTTTACATGTTGAAAAACAATGTGAACAATTTCTGGTTGAACACACAGTATAGCAATAAACGTGTTTTTCCTGTGACTTGAGACATAAGTTGTCCACACCTGCTGGTACGTTTCGTTATTTCGCTTATATACCTGTATGTTAAAAATCCATCTTAGCTGCGTGTGTGGACTAAGAGAAAGTCCCAGATGAAAAACATTTCTAGCTCGTGTTTCCTCATTTTATTTCTGTCTCAGACTAGCGACATATCATGCTGACAACGATGGAGGCAGCTTAGTGAATAGGTTATAAAGTTTCAATTCTGTTTCATTTCGAAGTGTACCGGCGCTAACCCTTACTTACCAACAACTCCGTAAAATTTTCAACAAAATCTAATTTTCCGGCAGGTCAAAGATAGTGTACCATGTATGAATCTTTTCGATTTGAGACATAAGGTGCTAACTAACTTCCTTCAATTACTGTATAATAAGTTTTATAACTTTTCCACGATATTAAGATCACTGTTTACATTTTGCTGTCACAACTGTTTGCGTTCACCAAACAACTGCGTAAATCCTCCCGGAAAGTCAAGTTCGGAAATATTTACACAGCGTTAGAAGAGTCTGGAGACTCCTGGGCTAGGCAGGGACCGGTAAATTTCTTCTCCTGACATTCGTTTGCATGAGAATTAGGCAAACTCATTTGCTATTCATGCTCTCCCAAATGACATCATGACCCAAACATTGCCCTGTTTGATGCAGTCCTTCGGACGTTCTCTTGAGGTTTCTGACGCATCCCTCCTGACCAGAGGTGCGACAGCGAGGCTAATCAATGGTATACTCTGGCTTTGCTTTTTTCCTAATGCAAATATTGATCTCATGTTAATGGGAAACTCACCGTTAGCGTCGCAATAAATTTGTACCCACAAGTATTTACACAATATTAAGCTACGTTATTTTACAAGCCATGTACGAGCAATTATGATACTACGCTATACTATTTGGCCACAACGTCCTAGCGTAAAAGTTTAAGTCCGGCAAATTTTTCTTCATTTAAATTTTATTCGTTAAAAATTGTTATATTATGGTGATTTAGTTCAAGTCTTCAGAACCATTGCCTTGATAAATGCTCAGAAAGTTCCTTGATGATTTTATCGTTAAATAGGCCGAAGATAAGAAAATGTCAAACCATCTGGACAATAATACAAAAAACGCAGTCAATGGCCATACCCGTTGACTCGAAGTTTGCGCTCAAAAAGTAAGTTCTTAGAGTACTCAGGTTGACAGAAATGTAAGGTATATTAAACTAAAAATTTATTTCCTTTTCAAATTCAATACATGAAGCAGTTTTCAAGCGTTTGGATCTTTTGCGCCTAAAGAATCATTTTTTTTACTTCTGGAATATTTCAGAATATTTCAGAAACGGTATTTCTTGCATTAGCTTACTATCAGCCTTTTATAGTTTCGGCCAGAGAATTGCATATGATAAAAATTGTTTAACCCTCTGACTGCGTTTCTACAGTTTCTGCGGTTGGTTAGTTGTGTTTTGAGCAACAGAACTAAAAACTCTGCTCTACTTCGAATATATTTTATTCTTTCTAAAATATGGGAAAAATTTAATTGTAAGATATTTCACCTCGTACGATAAATCTATTTTGAGAAAGGCATAGAAATTATTGAAATGCTCCTGAGGTATACCACTTCGTAAATGAGCAATATGTCTAGTGGTTCACACATGTACCACTACGTATAGACGTCTTGATATAGACAAAGAGAAAATTATTCCTATTCCTCAATTCATTTTCAGAGCAGTTGTTCGCACATTTTTTTCTTAAAGTTCACTTGTGCATGGTGAATATTTAGCAAGGAAATTTTTTGCCACAACACTGCAGCTGAACATGCCCCAACTATTCCTTTTTTCACAATTTTAAGGCAAACAAGAGCAATTGGTCTCCTGTGTATGAGTTTGGATTGCAGAGCTAAAAATGGTAAGACAAAGCGAACGATTAGAGCATGGTTGAATGTACCGTATCTTTTCTCTCAGGGTAAAGTAGAGAATCTCATTTTGCAAAAATCACTAGATTGGTAATTGCATGAGTCTACGATCGGTGAATAAGAAAAAAGATCTCAAAGATTGTTTGTCTTCATACTTAAAAAAATTCATTTCCGTGAATTTTGATGTCGCAAAAGAATATTTATTACCGTAAGCTGCAATTACAACGGCTAGACATGGCCATTAATTAAACGTATATATGAAATCACTGATAACGTCGTACATGACCTATTATTTGTTAATAATGAAGGTATAAAGCATCATAAGCAATATCTAACATCCTAAAAAGATCATTATAACAGACGACCGTTAAGAAAGGGAACCATATCCAAAAATGAGAAACTTTTTTCTATGGAACGTACGTCTATGAAAATTTCAGACTACTAGGTCTCCACATTTGTAACAACTTATCTTCTATAGAAATTTTTCATTGGAGGCATAGAAAATTTATTATTCCTTATAATAAAAACAAATGTTTTTTTTTTAGTGTTAGTCCGAAGTTTACACAGCTAGAGCAATGAGGTTTGTTGCATTTGAAAGTAAAATGTGTTCTCTAAAACCGTGATAAGCTGATTTTTTCGATTTATTTCATTCCGAATTTATATGAATTTTTTTGAAAGAGTTAGGGTATAAGTTAAAATTTTAGGGGAAAAAGTCTACGGTAAGTGGTACATGAAGTATTTTGGAAAATAAAAACTTATCAGACTTTTAGAGCACACATTTCACTTTCAAATGCAACAAACCGCATTGCTCTAGCTTTGTAAACTTCGGACTTACATCTCAAAATGTCTTGAAAACTTACTTGTTTCACGAGATTATTTTAGATTCAAAAAAGCTTCTTC
>JACJUY010002113.1:50494-60564 GCA_014220935.1 Platorchestia sp. MABIK
TTTGAAGAAATTTTTTTTTTTTTTCATTTTATCAATTTAAAATTGGAAATTGAAGGAAAAGCACTCAACTTTTTGGAATGTCCACGTTATGTTGCATCCAATGATACCAAAATTATTACTGTAGCTCAAAAATTGTCAGAGAAGAAGCATTTAGAAATCCCCCCCCAAAGTACCGTTTTCTATGATTTCCCATTTTCTTTCAAAGAAAATCGCATTTTTTCATGAAGGGTAAATGATTTTAAATTGCATTTCCTATCAGTGTACCAAATTTCATTGCTCTAGGTTCAATAATAAAAGAAAGGTTTGGAAGGGGGACGCTTACCTTGAGGAATATGAATGATGAAATGTAAAAATTGAAAAAAAAATTTTTTTTGCAATTTTAGGATTTTTTTTTAATGTTCACGTTATTCTGCATCCAATGATATCAAAATCATTACTGTAGCTCAAAAACTGTCGGAGAATAAGCATTTAGAAAACCCCCAAAAAATGTCGTTTTCTATGATTTCCAATTTTCTTTCAAAGAAAATCGCTTTTTTTCATAGAGAGTAAATGATTTAAAATTGCATTTCCTATCAGTGTACCAAATTTCATTGCTCTAGGTTCAAAAATGAAATAAAAGGTCCCTAAGGGGGATCCTCTACCCCTCTCGGGGGGGCGCTAGCTCTGGGATACGTTCCTGATATTTCTACAGACATTCGGGGACATATCTCAAACTCTTTTAAAATAAAAAAAAAAAGAAATCGTGAGAATCTCATTTTTGAGCCCAACTGCTACAATATGGTTCCCTTTCGTCATAGCCGTGTGTGTAGCGGACCTGACTCCGTGCGGGGAGACCCGGGTTCGAGTCTCGGCGCTGATGGCGATTTTCTCTGTTGGGTATAGGAGAAAAATTCTAAGCACAATACCCCACTCTACCCAGGTGTCTGAAATGGGTACCGGTTTTCGACCGGGGGAAAGCGTCATGGCGTCCTGGTGTTAGTTAGAAGGCATTTGAAAAACCAATGTAAAAGGTGATATGTATCATGCTTCAATTGGAAATAAAGCATCCGTAGATGCCGATGTTTGTTTGTTTGTTATTTAAACAATAACATGCTTTGTTGGTATGAAGCCAGTGTAGCTTCCCCCACCCACAAGATAATGACATCAGGAAACAATAATCCCCTCACAAAGCAACAAGCATTGTACTCCCTGTAGAGTGATTAAATGAATGATTTTTAAATGACACGTGTTGTGAGAACGTCAATCAGTCCAATGACGACGGTTTACTGGTGTACATGTTACAAATATTACAAATTGCTGTTTAACCATAGAGCAGGTGTAGATACAGGAGAAACCAAGTTCCCTGGTGACCCTACTAGTCGCAAAACATGACAAAAATCTTTTGTGCTAAAATGGTGGATTTGTGTGTGTGAATTAATTTCTTATTTGAAGTTCCAAAATATCATAACAATTCGAATTAGGTTTAAGATCATGAACGACTACGTTGCGAAAACGGCTGCAGTACTGACAATAATTGTTCTATCAATTCAGCACACCAGATCAGGAGTGAGCTAAAATAAGTTTATCCTTGCACGAAAGGCACAAACATCTGCGCTACTCATACTCAGTAATTTAAACAGAGTGTTTAAAAAAATGTATACCTCACTATAAAATTGAAACTAGGGGATCGATTTTAACATATATACTTGGTCTTATTGGATGCAGCAACTAACTCTTTATCAAATTCTTGTAACATTTTACCTAATAAGGAATAATTTTAACATTCAAAAAACAGAAATCAAAACAGTCTTGCTAAGAAAGCTGTTGTTGTAATTGGATTTTGTAGGGATAAACGTACAAATATTTTCAAATAATTCGACTGATAGTGGCACAGAACGTATTTAAATTATTCATTCAGCACGGAAATCATTGGCTTTCTTGAATCATCGTGGAAATCTTAAATTGTTGAAGTTCGTTTTCTTCTACTTTTAGCGTGTTCAAATAGAGTACAGTTCCTTCATTTTTAAATTTGCTCATGATGAGATACATGGTTAATTGAATTGGAAATAAGCTGGCAGGAAAAGCTTCTCAAAATAACTGGGACACTTGTTTGTAGCTTCGTGTTTGAATGTAGCTATTCACGATAAAAATTCACTGCTTCTTGGTGAGTCGTACCTCAATGGGATTTGATTAATTTTTCCAAGAATTAATATAGCCAATTACTATGTATTTCATAAAATAACTATATCATGTTTGCAGCTAAGGATGTGATAAGAATCAATTTCTGCATCCAATGAGTCTTAGTAGGTTAGAATTGGTTTATATTTTCACGTTTCGTCAGCATTTAAAAGTGAGGAATACTTTTTTTTAAAACACCCTGTAGAGTTTAGCGAGAAAGTTCGATTAATTCATATAAATGAGTGAACTTTAAATAAGTACAAATATAATAGTTATCAAATAATATTCATAAGGCTTAAAATTTTGTTTTTAAGCTCATCATCAACGGAACAGTGCGATATGGTTGCTAAATATATGTTTATACATTTTAAAATTGCTATAACCTTTTCCACAGACAGGATGGGAAAATAAAACTGGTACTATAAGAAAGAAGAAAAGTTAATGTTCCTTTTTTAATTAATTGTAGTTCCAATTTCCGAGTCAAATTCGTGTCTTCATTTTGGATTAGAGTTTTCAGTCTGTCAACATTTTCCGCTCTGCGTTCAGAAACTTTTATTTCGAATCTTCCTTCATTAATGTTTCGCACAATAAACTGGGACTGCCAATCTTAGAAGTTCCCTCTGAATCGTTATTTTGTTAGATTTGAATCGGTATTCCAAGAAGAATTTCCTCTGAGTTCCTACGATGGATCCAATTTTTGTCATTTCTTCAATGATGAACTTGCGTTGTTGAAGAGTCAGTTGTGCCATGTTTGCTGAATACAATAATCTTCTCTCCTGCACCCCTCATGAATAGGCTTATTTGGAGAGCATACCAGATGCGTAAGAAAACATTTAATTCTGTTCATTCTGATGTTCTATGTTATAGTCTCCTATTAAATATATTTAAAAAGTTACTGGAATTTTAAAAGGCATACATTTTTATCAACCATCCAGTATTTCACTTGAGAGTTCAGGAAAATTCCCACCGGCTTTTCACCGTTAATTTTTTGGGGAGGGGACGGAAGAAGGGAAGTTACTCTTCTTCTTGGTGGAAAATCTGATGCAGTCGTGGCAAAAACTCAGATCGATTGAGTGGAGGACACTGAAATGATTTAAAGGGAGAGGAAATTTCCGTGATAATGAGAGAAGTTGAAAAATCTTTTAAAAACGGTCTTTCCCCGTGGTTGAAGCCATTCGGAGGAGAATCAGGGGAAATCCTAGGAGGTCATTGAGGAAGGTGGCTAATGAGACGAACACCAGTCTCTGGACAATAAGGCTTGTCCTTCATGAAAACCATTGAATGCCATATTTCTCTTCCACATGAGACGAGTTCTTAGATGCTATTGGGTAAAAAATATTGGAAGGGAGTAAAGTCCTTAGTAATTAAATAGTTGAAGAGAAGAACGCACAGCGCTTAGCATAAATAACGAAGTTGATAGAAAAAATTAGGCTCAATCCCTCACAAAAACCTTTTGGTTAACAAATCCAGCATCAGTTAAGGAGTAGGCGGCGGTTTTGAAACATAGAAATCCTTTCACATTTCTGCAGAAAAGAATCCAAAATCAGTTCAAAAACTCACTTCTAACACGATTTGAAGCCCTATCGCGAATCGGTTAATGATGGACACCTGGTGTGCCTCTCAGCAAGTCTGACCAACTTTACACTAAGTCCAGCTGAAAGAAATCCTGTGCAGTGTGCATCATCTTAGTTTTTGGTCGAAATAAATGTGGCCTCGAAGCACACCGGATTTAAATCTGAATTAAGATTTTTCAATGTTGTCAACAATTGAAACAAAACATTGTTCAGAGGATTTTTTACCGTGATCGTTAGATGGGGCGGCGTGGTAATGAGATACTGCGTATGGAAAGGCGCTCAAAAATAAGTAAATGACTGTAAATGATGCACAAGGACATTTCGAAAAAATATTTGTCGTGAATTTCTAAGCCCTCGTGTACCTGCACATGTTTGTAAGAAATTGCAGTGATTTATTTTGTTGCACCTTCCAATTAGATTAACTTCACTGCATAATTTTTCGTAATAACGTATTAGCATCCATAGTTGAATGAAGAGCATCAAGAACTAATTATGTTGCTACTGTGTGAGTGTTTTATTGTACCTAGCAAAAGGTCAGCGAATCTAATTTTGTTAGAAGCTCAGTACGACAGCCTAATTTGACTGTTCAGCCTGAATTGCGAATGCCCTCGTCAAATGGAACAAAGGGAGATAGCAAGAGGCACTGAAATAAGGATGTATGCATTAGAAGTTTAGAGCACGACACTTCGAAGGCACCACTGTTCAATGATAAAATTTTCATCCGGTTGTACAGCACAGAGTGTAATAAAAAAGCTAAAATTGAAATTAAAATACTTTGATTACTATTGAAACTCCATATTTCTGTCTTGCATCCTTTTGTTCTGTGAACTCCTCTTCATTCAATGTTATATCCATTTAGTGTTCAATATGTTGTTTATTTTGTAACAATTTTATTCACGGTGGCGAAACGGCTGGTTGATTCATTGAGCCATATTTCGTCGTTAAATCATGTTTGGCCGTTTTGAATACATTTTTCATTCTTCCCAATGTGAGGGAACTATTATCTCGTTGAAATGTGTTAGCGTTCTCCACACAGTCGATCTGAGTTTTGCACAGACTGCATCGGATTACCCTGCACATTGAAGAGAGACCTCTTTCCTTCTTCAAAAATAACAATGAAACGCGGGTGTTTTTTAACCGTATTTCTAGCCAACCCTGTTCAGCAGAGCACATCGCACTAGCACGTGACACTTACGCTTCATCAGAGCAATTACTTGCACGATGACCGACACTTGGTGAGCAATAAGACCTGCTAACCTCCAGCTTACTCAAAGCAATTTGTTCTGCAAACGTCGAGCTTCACTCGAAGCCAGCTCGTTTTCTTTAATGGCTTCTAAGATAATAGCTTACCTAGGCATTATTACCTCCTATCAAGCGAGTTACTTTTCATGGAAAGATGAACATCTATAGGAAAGATATTTCTCAATTTTCTCATTTCGAAAGCATTATCGAAACGTCGTGACGCAAAGGTAACAAGAAGGTACTTCGCACAAGACTGGTTTAGAGATTTCGCTACGTTTAATAAGATTGGAACTAACTTTGATAGTGTTCAGCTATCGCGTCGGCCTCACGGGTCATTAAATCACAAGTTAGAAAAAAACGTGATTGGTATGGACAAGTAGCTAACATACCGCTATGGACAAATAGCTAAGCGCTTAGCGAGACTGAAAATAACCTATCACACACACATGCCATGGTGCTCAGATCACACAGTAGCATATTGGCTTACGAAATTAACAGCTGGTATAACTCCATTTAATAAAACTTGACTTGAATAAATGAGTCTCTCGTAGAATAAATGAGGACAGTATTTCCTATTAAAGAAAGTGCTCAGCAATCACTTTAGGCTGATAATAAGATAAAAAACAAGGGTATTACGTTAATGACGAGACCAGCCTTTTGGTATCTGTTACGAAACGGGCTGCCTATTCTCACGTATCGCGTCATATGATGATTTTTCTAAGTAACCTTTGAAATATTACTGCATTTTTTTGCCGCCGATCGTTTATTCTCACAATATGACAACAAGAGAACAGGAAGATCAATTAAGGGAACAATTTTTTTTTAATTTCACTAATATTCAGAAGAAAATAGAAGTGGCAACGCTGAAAACAATATGAAGTATTCATCAAACTCAATCAGAATATTTAATCAAAGAAATGGCACCTAGTTGGACACGTAAAAAATCCCTTAGTAGTACTCACTCCCTAAAATCGGAAAAAATTTTTGCTGGTTATGAATAATTTCTTAACAAGAGATTTCAAATTCAAGAATTGCAAAAGAAAACGAAGGCAAGGGACGCATTATCGCAAGCTGAGGCGAAGAAGACTTCGTTTTTCAAGTGGAAACATGTGGCATTGTTTCGCCCTTGGAGGCATGAGGCCCTTTCTCGCAAGAGGAAGAATGTGGCGTAAACTTACAGGTGGAGGGGTCTGACATTATCTTACCAATGGAATAAAATCCCATGCCTTGCGCATGAAAGTACTGTGTGTGATGAAAACTATTCGGACACCTCCTAAAACATAAGTTTTTCATTTTGGGTGCATTGTGATGCTACCTACTGCCAGGTGCTCCAGATCAGCGACCTCAGTACTGTAGTCATTAGACATCGTGAGAGAGCAGAATTGGGCGCTCAGTGGAACTTACGAACTACGAACATGGTCAGGTGATTGGGTGTCACTTGTGTCAGAAGTCGGATGAAAACAACGCCTCGTTTGGTGTAAGGAGCGTAAACATTGGACGATTGAACAGTGGAAAAACGTGGTGTGGAGTGACGAATTACGGTACACAATGTGGTTATCCGATGGCCGGGTGTGGGTATGGCGAATGCCCGGTGAACGTCATCTGTCAGCGTATGTTGTGCCAACAGTAAAATTCGGAGGCGGTGGTGTTATGGTGTGGTCGTGTTTTTCAGGAAGGGGGCTTGCACCCCTCGTTGTTTTGAAAGGCACTAGTACAGCACACGCCTACATTGATGTTTCAAGCACCTTCTTGCTTCCCACTGTTGAAGACCAATTTGGGGATGGCGATTGCATCTTTCAACACGATCGAGCACCTGTTCATACTGCACGGCCTTTGGCGGAGTGTTTACACGACAATAACATTCTTGTAGAGGACTGGCCAGCACAGAGTCTTGACTTTAATCCCATCGAACACCTTTGGGATGTTTTGGAACGCCGACGTCGTGCCAGGCCTCACCGACCTATGTACATCGAAACCTCTCCTCAGTGCAGCACTCCGTGAAGAATGGGCTGCCATTCCCAAAGAAACCTTCCAGCACCTGATTGAAAGTATGCCTGCCTGCAAGAGTGGAAGCTGTCACCAAGGTTAAGGGTGGGCCAAAACCCTATTGAATCCCAGCATTACCAATGAAGGGCGCCACGAACTGCTAAATCATTTTCATTTAGGTGTCCGGATACTTTCGATCACACAGAGTATGTAGGCCAGTCTCGCTGGTCAGACCAAAACCACAATCTCGCAGTATGAGTCTACTGAAGCAGTGTCACTGATGGAGCCACTGAGGTGCACCCATGCAGATGTAGGTAAAAGGCCACTCTCTCGCTCGTGGAGGAAAAGAGGCACAGTCTCCCGGGACGAGCCAATAATTATTGGACCAGATTGGTTCAGAAGCATATTTATGTCGCAGGGCCTCCTTCTTGCCGAGACGCCATCAGTGTTGACGCTCGACATGCAGAGCTTTCATAGCAGCCCATCTCGCATTTTAATTAGAAATGGAGCAAAAAACAGAAATCCTGAGTTATTCCCACACACTCTCGACTTTTTCAGTCAAATTAAATCAGTGTAGCTTTTTCTTTCACCTCTGGATACATCCCTTTTAGGTTTATGACGTAACGGAAGTTTCTCAGCTTAAAAACGACCTAATCTCGATTAATTCAATTCATATCAATATATTTTAAAATGAAATCATTCACTTCTGTAACATGCTTTCCTCACTGCGTGTAAGCTAAGATCCTAGCTAAATGACACCGTCGGCATTTGCATGATTAGGCAGTAAAGCGCGCGTAACGCAGTTTAGAGCAGTAAGTTCACGTGAGGACAGGTCGCCGCAGCGCTGCAGATGGAAACGGCTGTGTTTCTGCTCTGAACTGAGTCGCTTCACACTGAACATTTGCACTGCAGCGCAGGCAACGTCTGTAGTGAAGCAAATTATTTTACGCACCAGTACCGCAGCGACGGCGCTGCCAGCCACGTTGATGATGCGCTGATTGACGGCAGCTTGCTTTTATCACTGAGGAGAGAATTAACAGGGATGGCATATTTTCTGATTTTCATTCATTAGACCCAAATCTCAAAAAGCAATACCTCTAGAAACATAGATTTTTAATCTTTGATTATATTTGAACCCGACTTGCTATGAAAAAGCATTAAGTACACTACCACTGAATGTATAACTGTAAATAATAGTACAATTAACAACTGTTCGACAGCTTATTCGCTCAGAAAAGCACACAGATGCCGCGGCTGAAAAATGTTGGCAAAAATTTCTCGGTTGAAATTAAACTCTAATTACAATTCCGAACGAAATAAATCAAATTTGGTTCGTCTTCAAAATTGAGAGTTCATTTCTACACTATAAAAATTACAATACATTTTTACAATATAAAAATAACAATCTTTGCATTTAACCTTTAGAAGAGAACTCCAATTTTTCGTTTAATTTCCTGTTGTAAAGTTTTAAAGAATTCTTATCCAGCCAACACCGCGACGGCAGGATATTAAAAAACAAAACTTGGGAGACCGGTTCGAGTTTTATCCGTTCCGGCGGGAGTATCATGACGGGCAGCGACTTTGAATGCGATCAGAGGAGCCAGTCCGGTCGGTCCCAGCAGGCCGCAGCTCCACTCAATATGGAGATGACTCACCTGTTGTCCCGGCGAGGTGAGCGAAAACTTCCACAGAAGAGAACCCAGACGCCAAAATTACCATCTGGCCTAAATGCGCCGAAATATATTTGAGAGATCAGAACTTTCGCTATTCATGATCGATGAGATCAAGGACTGCGTTATCTTGCTACATAGGGGATATAGATTTGAAATATTCTGTTCGCCGTTTTGGTGGTGGAGCCACAGTGTCCGTAATGTATTCAGAGAAGTATTTTGCATCAATTTTGCATTATGCTAGAAAATCTGTTCCGAATGTTTCTTTATTTCATTACGCTCAAAAAATTTCGCATTACTAAATACGTGATTTCTGTTATAACGATGGCTGTTAAAAAGAAAAAGGACACAAAACAAAATTTTTCGCGAGGTGAGAATCAAGTTTTTCAATAGATTTACGATCAAAGCAAACCTAATAGTTATCAAGTTAATACGATAATAGCTAGTGTCCCTGATAATTTTTTACGGTAAAATTTTGTACATAGATTCCTGGTTAGATTAAAAATAATCTTTATATTTTTCAGTGCCTGCATAATTTACTCTTTTGTATCCAAAATATGTGGAATTCCCTTACGAGTATGAAATTTCTGCGTCGCTTCCTGAAAACAATTTCAGCTAAGATAATCACAAGTTTGGCCAAAAAATAAAGTTCAGCTGAAATTGAAAATCTTTTCATACAGATGAATAATTATGATGATAATAAAAATTTACGAAAATAAGCAATCAATGAGGTGCAGATCTATCAATTTTTGCTTGAATTAGCGCCAATCAGCAACGTAAAGTAACTCCTGTTCTGTTAGTGTGTGGGTTTGCTTCAACGTGTACACTTACTGCATCACGCTTTCAGTATTCGGTACAAAAATATAGGTTGACTGGAACAGGTAGAAGAACTTGACAAGCATTTTATGACATAGGTTTTCCCCCACCTCACGCGAATAAATGTTGCTTTCAAATAACGGGGAATATTAAAGTAGAGACATTTGTTCGATATCAGAGTGTGAAAAATCAATACAGGGAAAATTCAAGAGGTAGCGAAGCCTGTGTTATACATAGATGCGTGCACTGCACATTCTCTCATGTTCAAGGAAGCAGCCTCTTCGGGAGACACAGGAAGGCAGTAGCTTTTGGCTAGTTGCACTGGGCAAAGTTGAAGGGACTGCCGTCCCTAAGGACATGCTATTAGGTACCCCAGCTGTACGCACAATTACAGACCTAATGTAACAAACGGAAGCTACAGCTCCTGATAATTTATAACTCAAACATTATTAAATGAATAATAAGCAAACATTCAAAAACTTACGAAAACTCAGTTTCTCTTAACTAAATACATAGGAACGCGGTGTATAAAATTTGAATATATTTCAATTTGAAAAATCAATTTATGTCTTATCACATGGTCATTTGTTAAGGAAAAATTATTGTTATATTACTTCATTTACCC
>JACJUY010002113.1:61152-73334 GCA_014220935.1 Platorchestia sp. MABIK
TTTACAAACAGCTTCTTTACTAACATGTTGTGCCAAACTCACACCTCAACCCATGTTAGCTCACCATTTCATGCAAGACAATGCACCTTGCCACAAGGTTAGGAGAGTGGTGACTTTTCTTGAAGAAAAAGGAATTATTCTGATTGGCCGGCAAGCTTTGAGTCCCAAAAATATATGAAAGATCATGGTTAAGAAGGCTTTGAAAAGAAATTCTTTAAACCGTGATCAATTATTCTAGGATGTGTTGTTAGATCACGAGAGGGGATAACTACCAGGTTTTACACGAACTAAAAAGTGTATGCTGTCGACGATAATGTGATAGAATATAAAGGGATCCATATAAATTACTTAAATGATCTAGAAAATTTTGAAATAAATCGATATTTTCATAAATTTCCTCAACTTTTCGTCATAGGATAGCATAAACAACAAACCTGTTAAGAGATCCTGTTAAGATGAATGAGTTTTCAGCTCTCAAAGTTCTAAATAAATTTCACAAACATTTCCTACATGATTGAAAATATAGGAAGAATACATGAGCCTTCCTCCGCCAGTAATGTGAATATCGCATTGCAAACGAAAAGTATTCAAATTTCCAAATCCGATAAAGTTCAAAGGTTAACGAATCGGCCTCCAATTATTATGCTGAAATCGTGTGAAGTTATGGTTATCCATATCATTTCACTGATAGGCGTCAATAATTGCTGTGCTCAATGAGGAGCGTATTTACACGAGACTCGACAGATGAAGACGTACACGCAACCAGTGCATTTACGTAAGACAATCGTAGAGACACGAAGCTTAAGGGATGAACTGAAACTACCGTACAAGTAGCGATGTTTTTTCAGAAAGTTCATCTATTCATCTCTGGTTTTTTGACCTCAACTCCTATACTGCACGTCATGTGTTTTATGTTGGCTGTTCAAAAATATATCGCTTACTGCGGACTAAAGAGCTCTCGTACACTTTAGAAGAGGTTTCGGCACAATAATAACTAAGCGCGCTGACGAGCAGACAGCGCTTGTGGCAGAATTCCTTGTATTATTTCAAAGGCCGAGAAGCAACACCTGCAGCGTATCTTCTTTGCTGCTCTACTTTGCAGCCCAATTATTTGATGAGAAAACAGGGTTCAAAAATGCCTGAAATTGGGCAGAGCGAGAAGTTTTTTCGGAGCAGCAATAGCAAAAGTTTTCTCATTAAAACGGAGCCTCATTAACAACTTTGCGAACAAGGGCTTTGTCTAGGAAATATAACTAATGAGAAAAACATGATTATTGACGTCCAGTGAATAGATGGTGGGAACGATACAGTTGCTATTTGCTACACGCAAGAGAGCAAAGTTTCCAAACATGGGACATGGTAGTCGTTTCTCACAATGTACAAAAAGACTGATGGTGGAGTTAAAGAAAGTCCGGATTGAGAATTTTAATTGAATTCAACGAAAGATAAGTAACAACGGTAAACAACAAAGTCAAACGAATCAATGGGCGAGGAGTAGCACTGAACGGGCCCGAGCGCAAAACACGCATCTCTTGCCACACGCCATGCAGCGCCCGCCGCTTGACCCGCAAGACCTAGACCCAACGGCATGTAGGGAAAAACAAAGAATTGAACATACAAGGACACGAAGTAACCTGGAACAACTTCAACCCCTACCGAGGCAGCTGATAAGATTTCGGCTGCAATTCTAGTTATCAAGTTGTAAGTTGTACGTTATAAGGTTTATAGTTTTCAAGTTAGAAATTATGCTATGAGGCTTTACAGTTTTGAGTAATACGTTATAAGGGTTTACGGTTATCGAGTTATAAGTTATATTTGAATGCGTGTGTGGCGTTGCACCCTAATTGACCAGAGCACGAAATTGATACGTTGACAGCAAATCACAATAGCCAACCAACCCACGTACCCCTCAGTGCTATCCAGTGCTTCGACATAAGATGGAAAGAAGTAGAACGGCCCCTCGAGAGTTAGACTCCCATGGTCAGGTCACTAGTCAGCGGGCGAAGAGGCGAACTCTACAACTCTACTTCCTTACAGAGCGTCCGATTTGCTCTGCACTTCACCCCTATCTTCCGGCGCCACACTTCATCAGTACCTACTGGCACTTCCTCGGTAAACCAAAGCTCAGCGCAATACGCAGTCCTCGTCGACAGCAACGCCAGGATTGTGGTGGCGGCTGATCCAGTGGCACTGTCCGAGGCGAAATCTAGGGTGAGACTAAAAAGGGTTGCATGGCGGGTGATTTAAGAAGACATGCTTTCTGTGTCGTAGTCCCCCGACCGGAACAATTTACTGACAACGCACAAATCTCGACTGGTCAATTCCACAAACAAAGTCATTCTTTTGAGCTGTAGCCTTATTAATAAGGTAACCTTTCGTGTTTTTCGCGCACGCAGCGTTGTAAAATCATACTTATAGAACAAATTCTTATTTAATACCTAGTCATTCAGTGTTCAACAACAAGAGCAGTAATAAACCATTTACACTTCAGTGCAAGCTGTACCGAAAAGTGTGAGCGTCGTGTGGATAAAATTAAAAGTAAAATATCCGGCGAAAATAATGAAATGTTCATTCCAAACGACAATTTGGGGAAGGTAAACCGTAAAGCCTCCGCAATGAAAGCCCAAAAGCCTCAACTTCAGCACCTAATGTCAAGAAAAAAAAATCATACGTCTGACTTTATACCATACGGCGTCGTACAACTATGCTTCAAAATTAAGTATGGGAGACTTCATAAAGCTACTGAATTTCACTCTGTGGTTAAATTTTTCCTGTTGTCCCGGCAGTTTTAATATATGTTCAAATTTCGCAACCAGTATCCGTGAAATTGATATCCATCTTAATACTTTCAGATTCTTCTGTTGAATTTCACGATCGCAGTGGCATGGAGAGTAATTGCTACCGGAATATTTGTGTGCAGCCCTTGTATCAGGGTAACAGTAAACACTCAATATTATAGGGACCGATTTGATGACTGACGACTAAAGGTATAAAAGCAATAGTGTTCCGCCAAGCTATAAGAGCTGAAGTGATCCACTAAGCTATAAATGCGCTCGTGACCCACTAAAGGGCCTTTCACACGATCAGTCTTTCTGTCAGTCACACTCACACTCACGGACTGTGGTCAAAACACTTGCGTTCACTCGTACGTTCTCGAGACTGAATTGGCGCGCCGCTGGCAGGCTCGGTGGTAGTTTACAATGGATTGTCGGGATAGGTTCGCCGTGTCCAAAGCAAGCTTATTCATTGGCTTTGCGATCAAAAAGGGGAATAAACTCCGCAAATAGACATTGGGTTAATGCATGGCTAGCTACACAAAGTCGGAGTTAGAACCAGATTTGCAGGGAGTGAAGGCTAAATGACCAGATTTCGTTCACTGTATATTTGCGCATTTGTTTTTCCTTGTCGCAGCATTTGTAAAATTTGGTTGCACTAAATCTAACAAATACAACAACTACTACAAATTTCATAATTTACTTTATAATAATTTCAAGTCCAGGTAATATTTTCCGCCCGTTCTACACAGTTTTGCATGTACCAGCGTGTAAGAGTACAGCTCGTAAATTGTTTTTTTTCTTTCAGATTTATATTCGTTCTTTTCCTAGCAACACAGTGACTAAGAGATTTAAATAACAACTGAAATCTGGCGCACATTTATTAGAACTGTATAATTGAGTGCACGCGTAAATCTGGCATTCGCAGGCAAATATTTTAAAAACATTAATAAGCCTCTCAAATTACTGCGTGATAATATCTAATAATTCAGATGAATGTGACAGCAGTACGGATAAACTAATAAACGTTTAAATTTATTTCACGAAACATTCGCATGCTGAAATTATATGTTAAGGAGAATTCATGTAAAAACTTTGTTGGGTTATTTTGAAAATGCCGGATAAATTGTTGAAAACGCACTTACGGCCAAATATTGAATTTTTTCATTCTAGTAAACAATATAATGGGCCTTTGCAGTATTTCTCGAGTGTATATTGAATAAGATTGAAAATTCTGTGCAAATAACACTGCCACTGCAACAGGACGACTGCATTATATGTTTGTAACAAATTAACTATGGTTTCCCGCATCATTATGAATACTGGAAAAGTACGCACCTTTGAATTAGGTGCTACCCCCTGGAAAATAATAGATTTCTTGGAAGCAAATGCTCTACATTCTTTCCTAAACTATCTTCGTGACGTATTAATTTTTTTCTTCAAGCCATTCTCATCAAACTAATATTGTGTTGTTTCATTAACAAATTTGAGCAACTTGCATCTTATATTTTTGCTCTTGTATTCGTTGCTTTGCCCTTTCTACAAAGCAGGCTCTTCATGAAAATAGATAATTTATTATTGCAGGCCTTCCACGTTCGTCAATTTTTGTACCCATAGGCTGGCTTGGTTTTTACTCAAGGCCTATAGGTACATAGGTATAGGTACATAGATTTTACAAGGCATGGATAATGCCTTGATTACCCTAGAAAATGTAAATGAGAGCTATACAGTTATTATCGTATGGTCTTCCATAATACTATAATTGGCTTTGCCCTTAATTACATCACATAGACAGATTATTTAAAGTATCTGGGGATTCGTTAATTAATCAGTGAAGGATCTGAATACCTTTATTATGGAAATGTGCATAAAATGACTGCTTTCCATTAAAATTACAGAAGATATTTCCAAATGTGGATCGATAAGCAACTCAAACAAACACATAAGGCACTGTGGTCGACAAAATTGATGTAGAGGGTTACACGACTAGTGTTCACAATACTTGAATAATAAAGATAAAAAGAAGAACCAATGTAAAAAGGAACATTTTTATAATAACAAACGTTTCGGAATCTCTGATTCCATCATCAGTGCTGTAAAACAGAATAAAAAACGATAATGAGTAAATTGCGAAAAAGCTATAAGAACATAATATCAATACACCTACATTGAACGAAAAATGGCTATGCCTAACCATTAAAAAAATTAAATTTTTGTCAAACATTCGAAGCCACACGTACACATGCACCTAAATTCTAGCAATCAAACCTACACACAATCACATCTACTTAAAGTAACAGGACGACACACACACACATCCGAACACACTCCTATTCACACAGTTGGGGCAATATTTAATTTCAGCGCACTTTGGTCATTATTTAACTGAGGTCTATGGGTTAAAATAAACAAGGATTCTAAAATTCTTAAGTCAAATTCCTTTGAGGTTCTACAGAGTGTGGAGAAATTGGAATTTTTGAAAGGGTGGTATGAACTATGGCAATGATCTCGGATAGCTGACTGGGAGGGAGATGAGTATTGACGGCCGGTTCTATGGGAGATACCAGAGTGTTGGCTGTGACGAATAAATTGCTGGAGTGCGGGACTTCCAACATAGGACTGCAGGCAGCAATCACCTTTTTACAATTTACAAATATACACAACCACTTCTCAGGCATTCTTCCAAAGGCTCCGGTTTCCATTGTGAAATTCATATTTGCATGATATTCATATATGTAGTCAAAGAATTTTAAGGCCTCTTCCTGTGAACGAAACAAAACGAATGTATCGTCTAAGTACCTGCGGTAGAAAATGGGTTTAAACAATTTTGAAACAATTTAAACAACAGTTTATTTACCACAGGTGTTTATGAAGTAGAATGTTTCTTAAGTCTAGTACAATGGTAAAATTTGCGTATAGCTACCTGTGGGCCCGAACAAGTTCAGCGACTTCTATAGGGCATTCTACCATCACGTTATTCTAAGGTGTACCATAAAGTTTAACCTAATTCACTTAATCTAGTTTCGCATTTGACTGATTAATGAGATAATTAACTCGATATTTGATGCTTCATTTTCCAATATAGGTCATATGGACTATATATAAAAATATATTCGATAAACGATTTAAGAACAGACTGCAGATCGGCGATATTAACCATGGCAAATTACATTATTAGGATCAGACATGTAGGAGGCTAGATTTGACTTGGTGATCTTACACTACTAGTATTCTGATAGGATGTGAGACTCAAGATTTCTTTTGAATACTTTGTAAGAATTACTTTCACGGATCTCCTCAGGTATTGAGTTCCCAGTTTTAGTTCCAACGAAGAGGATACTGTGTTGCGACCGGGCCTTTGAATAATAAGGAAGCGTGAATTTACTTCTATTTCGGGTTAAATGGTCATGATGACCAGTTTGCGCAGTTAATAATTGTTTTAGGCTATTGTCACCATCATTTGCTAATGTTTTGTAAATGAAATTACAAATGGAGATTTTGTAGAGATCCGAAAGTTTGGGTATTTGTAAATTTTTGAATGAATCATTTGTGTGAGCATAATATTCTAGGTTCTTTACCACTCTGATGGCTCTTTTTTGCAGAGTAAAAATATTATTTGTTTTATTTTTATCAGTTCCGTGCCATGCTTCTATTCCGTATTGCGAGTATGGTAAAATGAGCGTTCGGTAGAGCATTTGTAAGGCTGATTCAGGGAGGAAATTTTTTTTACTTTATTTAGGATTCCGATGGATTTTGATAATTTAGAACTAATATGAGCGATGTGCTCTTTGATGATCAGATGTTTATCTTTATGATGCCTAGAAATTTACATGAGTTGGTTTCTTCGATTTCACCTTCGCCAATTTCAATGCGTGGGAAAGATATATTTTCATTGTATGAGAATGTAATATATTTTGTTTTATCGATATTAAGGCTTATTTTATTAGCTTTAAGCCATGATGAAACCTTGTGGAGTTCATTATTTATACTCTACGCAATCATAGCGGGATTTTGGTCCGGAAGGACCGCAGAAAGCGTGCTGTCATCGGCAAAAAGTATGAATTTGAAAAAGTATGTAGATTTAATAATATCATTGATAAAAATCAGAAATAGAAGAGGCCCAAGAACAGATCCTTGTGGAACTCCATTGCTAATTGTCAGTGGGTCCGATTTTGCGTAGTCAATGACAACGTATTGCTTCCGATTTGTTAGGTATTATCTGAACCAATCATGGGCAACTCCTCGAATGCCATAACAGTGTAGTTTCGAGAGTAATATGTTATGGTCCACACAATCGAATGCTTTTCGAAAGTCAAGAAGTACAGAGAAGACAGGCTTTCCTTCATCTATATTTGAATAAAGGAATTGTATATAATTTAATATTGCCTGTGTTGTTGATTTTTTACAACGAAAGCCGTATTGTTTATCAAAGAGAAATGATTTTTGTTCAAAATATGAGTACACTTTTTTATCCACAATTTTTTTGAATAAAATCGACGGGGCATGTGCTTAGAAACTGCATTTCTAAATTACTTAAAAAATAATTTGCAACAAGGGGGGAGAGACTGGATCCCATATCCAAACCGTCAGTTCGCTTGTAAATCCTACCATTGAAAACAAAGAATGAGTCTTTTAAAGCAATGTATTTTAATTTCTTGAATTGAATGTTTGATAGAAATTTAATTTTTTTAATGGTTAGGCATAGCTATATTTCGTTCAATGTAGGTATATCATTTTACCTTCATTGACGTGCTACCATTTTATAGAAATAGTTTTAAAATAGGTTAATTTTTTAATAGGAATGAGCGTTTGGAAGAGTGCCTGAGAAATGGTTGTGTCTACTTGTATAAATGTGATTGCTGCCTGCAGTCCTAAGTTGGAAGTACCGCACTCCAGCAATTTATTCGTCACGGCCAACACTCTGGTATCTCCCATAGAACCGGCCGTCCAAATTTATCTCCCTCCCAGTAAACTATCCGAGATCATTGCCATAGTTCAAACCACCCTATCAAAAATTTCAATTTCTCCTCACTTTGTAGAACCACAGAGGAATTTGACCTTAGAATTTTAGAATCCTTGTTTATTTTTACCCATAGATCTCAGTTAAATAATAACCAAAGTGCGCTGAAATTAAATATTGCCCCAACTGTGTGAATAGGAGTGTGTTCGAATGTGTGTGTGTGTAGTCCTGTTACTTGGGTAGATGTTATTGTGTGTTGGTTTGATTGCTAGAATTTAGGTGCATGTGTACGTATGGCTTCGAATGTTTGATAGAAATTTTATTTTTTCGATGGTTAGGCATAGCTATTTTTCGTTCAATGTAGGTATATTGATATTGTGTTATTATAGCTTTTTAGCAAGTTGTTCATTACCGTTTTTTATTCTGTTTTACAGCACTAATGATGGAATCAGAGATTCCGAAGCGTTTGTTATTAAAAAAATGTTCCATTTTACATTGGTTCTTCTTTTTATCTTGCGTTTTAGATTTCCTAAAAAGCGCCCTTTTAATTCCACGAATAATAATTGTCACAGAAACAACACAAAAAATTTTGGATGAAAAATGCAGACCTAGGTAATTTTTTTTTCAGCTCGCTGTATTGAGTCTTTTGAACGTTTCAAAACAAATAAAAAATGAATAAACTCTATGTTCGTTGAGAAGCACAGCCTTACAATATGTTCAACATAAAAGCCTAACTTGATACAAACAATTTTTAATCCCCAGGAAGCTATTCTACTCACATCAAAAAGAGTCCTGCGAATACAAAGTACAAAACTACAATCTACAAGATAGTAAAAACGCTATCACGCTTTCTGCATTTTATATTACTAAGGTATCGGCATTACTAAAGGTTCTGCACACGTGGCATTACTTTTCACTTCATTAATTGCCTTAATTAGACTGGTATCAATTGGAAAATTAGATGCAGTGAAGCACTGCATGCATCAAACTAGGCACGGTTTTATTCTTCAAACTGGTTCTTTGTGAAGTTTTGGTCAAATTTAATTTGCTGAAGAATCGTTCAACTGATGCGTTTGAAAATAGAAAGGCCAACAAAATTGAAATTACAATTTTCAAATTTGGATAACATGACAGCCCACTGACATTTTTACAGTTAATTTAAGCAGCGTTTCCCGGTAATTAACAGCCGACATGTCTGGTGTCAATTGTTCATCCAAGTATTGTTTTTGACACTCTTCCTCAAGATATTTCTTATTGACAAACTTTTTCATTTGTGGAATTTCGTCTAATATACGTATAAACAAAGATTTTGGAGTCAGTGTTGAAGCATTACGCTGATTCGGACAACGTACGAGGTCAAACAAACAAGCATCGGCATCTACGGATGCTTTATTTCCAATTCAAGCCTGATACATATCACCTTGTACATTGGTTTTTCAAATGCCTTATAACTAACACCAGGACGCCATAACGCTTTTCCCCGGTCATGACCGGTACCCATTTCAGACACCTGGGTAGAGTGGGGTATTGTGCTGATAATTTTTTCTCCTATACCCAACGGAGAAAATCGCCACCAGCTCCGGGACTCGAACCCTCGTTGCCCTCACGGAGGTAGGTCCTAAAGCCACACGGCCATGACGAGCACAAGTCATGTATAGGATTCTTGGCGAAAAACCTTTTTTATTTTAAGAAACCTCTTCAACTAAGAAGCATCTGCAATTAGTAAAAAGGAGCTCTTTCTCTTGTGAAGTTATGCCAGTTATCTCTGACATCGTTTCCGTTGCTGTCATCACATTGTATATAGTCTCGAATGGCCGGTCGGTTCGAATCGTCGGTTGTTCATGTTTATTTTCAGTTTTTGAGCTCAGTAGAGATCTAAAACCCGTAAGGCGTGTAGTATAGTGTAATCTACTACACGCCTTAAGGGTTGGATTTTTAGATCGCTACTGAGGGCGAAAATTGAAAATTAACATAGAATAACCGACGATTCGAACCGACGGCCATTCGAGACTTACCCTATCACCTACCGGCACAAAATCATTAGTGAGTGTTGGATGGAATAGATTCAGCAAAGAAATAGTCGAATTTTTCTCCACACGAATAAAATCTGAACAAAAGTTCCTAATTAGGCTATTTATTTCTGATCTCTGATTGGAGATATTCAGAGAGTCAGACTGAAACAAGGTATTAAATGAATTCAAGTTTTACAAATTGTAATTTAAGAACTTTAAATAAGTCCGGGTTAGCTTGTTGTTTAACGACAACTCAACAAAGCGAAGTGTGAGGGCATCCCACTGCTCCAGCAATCGTCGTACACAAGCTTGTAAAGAAACTGCACGCCGCACATTGCGAAAAAAACGCAAATTGTTTAGTACCGGCATGGAACATGTTTACTTGTGCTATATTCACGAAACAGATGTTGATACGTTCTATCTTTGAATTAAATGTCTTCTGCTCAATTAATTCTTTTTGGGTTATTCAACTGTAGTTATTGACAATCTTCTATGTTTTTTTCCTGATTTTTATTAATTACATTTTAAATATTGATTTTACCCTAGATTTTTCATTTATTCCCTTTACCCTAGACTGTACCCTAGGAAGAGTCTGATTACCCTAGACTAGGGTAATTACCCTAGGAGTGGAAGCACTGGAGCAAAGCGACAGTCAAGCCAAGCCGTCAATGAGTGCCGAATAGAGAGCGAAGAAGCACGCATGCCCATATATGGTGTTGCGAAGCCGTGAGTGTGAGTGTGACTGACGAAAAAACTGATCGTGTGAAAGCCCCTTGAGCCGTAAAAACTGTGGTGATCCACCACGTAACAACGACTTCGCGCAGAAGCTTTTCCCAGTTCGCTATGGGTCAAATCTCGTGACCCTGTAGTCTGCACTCGTTCAAAGTGCGAATTAAATTTTTGAACTCATCAGGATAAATCAACAGATTCTTAAAATTACCTTCGAATTCAGTGTGGTTCATTTAGCTAACGAAATGGCTTCAATCTTCGGAAGGTAATTCACTAATTTTTGTTGAATTCAATTCATTGAATTATAAATGTGAAGCTTTTGTTGAGCTCAATCACGCAAATAAGACATAGGCAATGATTGTCAAGTTGCCGAAGGCATCAAAATCAACAGTTTACCACCATTTACCTGAACTCAACGAACAAGGAACTACAGAAGATCGTGCTCGAAGTAATTGCCCGCAAACTCCTCGTGCTCCCAAGTTTATCAAAGCCTTCGAGTTACGAGCCAGACGAAATCCGAAGACGTCAGTACTAATGTTAGCCTGATAATGTATGTGTGAAAAATTGTGTGGTACATTGTTTAAAAAACACTCGAACTTGCCATCACTCCGAGTACAAAAGCGTTAGTAACTCGGTGATCTCCAAAGAAAAGGACGACTGGGTGAAGCAAAAATTCTTCAGAATGTTTAGGAAGAATTCGCTCTCAGATGACATCGTTTTTTCAAATAAAAACATTTCCCCATTGAAGCAAAGTTCAACTGCCATGATGACACAGAGTCGGAAAAGCACCTCAGAGATCTCAGGCTCTAAAAACATCATTTATCAGATGTAAAAACACGTATCAGTGGTTGTACAGGCAACCAATTCCAAAATTTCGAAATCTCCCCGCATTCTGTATTTAACAAGGCCCTAACATAACACAAAGTCGTGTGTCGGATAAATGTGACTCCTACGCTCGAGAAAACTGAAAGGAATTTCGAAAACGAGCACACTTCCCTACGAGACAACTCAACCGCTCATTCATCAAACAGGACGTAACAGCTGTGTCAGTACCAATTTCCAAGGTCTGCAGCAAGAAAAGGTAGCTCGCTTAATCTCATCTCAAAGGATTTTTACTTTGATCTCAACCGTACGAACCAGTACGACATCTGAAGCCGTGCTTCCTCTAACACAACAACTGAACCTTTGAAGCGACTCCTTTGGAAAAGATGAGAGAAAATTCCTGATGACGTTAAAAGAGTAGCAAAGAGTTTTTAAATAGACTTTACATTTTGGTTTGGTTCAGAGAGGAAATTGTTGTAGTGCACGTGTATCGTCAAAATTCGCCGCAATCAATGATGTGCGATAAACAGCTTGAATGTATTAAGCTGAATTTTGGTATAAAATAGCGTCAGTCCCGTATCACTTGAACTTCTGAAGTGTGTGACAAGCATATCGTTGACACTGGTTTCATTGCCTCTCAAATTTTCCTCACATTGATCCTTCAGATGCAGCGAGCAGAATAAAAATATAAATTTTTTCAATATTTAGGATTCAAAATAATGGACAGCTTGTAAGGGAAAGAAACCAGTGTCATAGATGGGCTCATCAAGTATCATACTTCCTGCTATGCCAGTCGAAAGTTTCCACAGCTGAGGAAAAGAGTTATAAACAAATCTAAATCCGACGGCTATGGCTATTAACATGCTTCGTTTATCACAAAGTATA